>OZ005743.1:179795775-180046201 GCA_963930735.1 Dioctria linearis | reverse complement strand
TAAAATTAGAGGGAGGGTTTTAATTCTTCATCGCAACTCGTAGTCTACTACAGATAAGTTTTAATCACATATGACTTAGAATTTCATTGAAACCACTGGAAGTTTGCTTTCGGTTTTCAGTATTTAGATCTTAATACTCTTTTCCATTACATAAATATCACAATATGTTAATGTAAGTAGAATAAGCCTACCAGTTTAAGTTCCTTCCTCGGTTTTTAAGAGCAATTATCTCTTTCTTCGACAGTGAACTTAAGATAATCACACTGTGCCCACAATGTTTAATGGGATGGAGGGACTGGCCAGGAGGATTATCAAGACCTGGACTTACACAGTTTTATAAGGTAATTCAAGATTGACGATATTTTCTTTCCCATTTTTTCTTTTTTCTCATCCTGTTACTGCATCTCAACCGTACATCCCACGGCAGGAATTTTGCTGTTGTGCATCATAACAGCAGACAGTTTTAATCTTCATTTGGGATCCATATGCACAGAATAAACTCAAACTTAAATTAAATTTAAAAGCAACATATATCGCTGAAAATTAGACACGGATGGAAATTAACCTGGCTGTTAAAAATACTATTATTGCCCTTGTCGACTTCGGTGTCATATTTATTGCACTTTTACTTTGGATGACCAAATTATGTTTATCATCAGAAAATTTTAAGGTGGACTTCGGACATTATGGACATCTAGCTACTTTATACGAGTACCAATGACATTTTTATATATTCGTATTTTACTAGTTACCTGTAATAACCTGTAGCTGCAAAATAGTTGTCAAAGTCGGCTAGAAACTTGATATTATCTCTATAATCAAGTCCCTACCGTCTATGCAGATATGATTATGTATCACAATATATTTAGATGGTCAATTGTGGGTTCAGATTTACTTACCTAATTGTACTTTCCTGTGCAAGAATTTATTCATCAACAATAAAAAATATATGGCAAAACCTCTTAAATGATTTTCTCTTACCATCATAAGTTGTATATGTTGACAAGAATTTCAGTTGCTAACTAACATTTCCTATAACATTTCAATACATAAAAAATAATTGATAAAAGCATTACATTGTGGCGAGGCAGGTAAGGATAATTAAAACAACATTAATCTGACTGCAGTCATCATGAAGAATTCATTTTCACACCAGACTTTATACGAGATTATTACATCCAGACGAATACAATAATGTCGGTGGACATAAATCTAAGCGGATCATAAACCTGTACATTCCCGAAGGAGTCTTTCAATCAAATATTCTATGTGAAGGGGGCGGGGGATAAGTAGTATTGCAGACAAGTGTGACGGATGCCATTAAGCCAGTTGCTTGATTTTCAACACTATAAAATGCAACCTTAGTGTTATACGCTAACCAGAATCATAAACAGGATGCACCATAAAGGTTACCTTGCACCATAACTTTCTTGGTTAATCGCAGAGATTATATGCAGGTGAGTAGATATATAATAATAAAAAAAAAATAGATGAACAATGACTTCTAGCTTCAGGTGTATCCACCGCCCCCATCCTTAGATAACTCCTGCTTTTACATCCGTATATAAATATTTTGTACAACAGACGTAAAGAGTTGGTTAGCTAACCACCAAGTCATAAAGTTCACAGAGTTTTAATGACTGAGCACAATACAAACGTCCACCTGAGGACATAAAATTTATGCGTGTTACAATTATTGACATTTGCATTACAACAATGTTTGCATAATATGCCACGCCAGAACTGGTGCATCTAATTATGGGATGAAATGAAACATTTGTAGCAACTGTTATTAAAGGACTAAATTTTGCTAGATTTAAGATCTTGAACTATAGGTAGGAATAGCGGATATACCAATATCGAAAGGAATACTTATGCTACTCATGCACGTGTGCATGACCTTTTAATTTCTGTTAGTTTTCATACAATAAGAAAAAAAGATTCGAATTTGAGGGGAATGAACTTCTATCGAAATTTCTTACTACATGACGCAACCGCCCGCAATGATCAGCGGTAATCAACTCATGTAATTCAGCTTAATATTAAAAGCTTTGGTGCCAATGGATGCTATTTATATGTATTTCAGTTAGGGGCATTCTGTTGTAAAAATCTTAATGCTATAAGACTTAAAATTACGCCTTAAAATTAGACTGGATTAAACTTATTCGATAAAAGCTATGCGGATACGATTTATCCAATGAAAAATAAATGTACTTGAAGTGATAAATGAACCGGGAAAACATCGCCTTTGATTTGGACGTCAGGAGGGTGATTCTGATCTTTTGTCGTACTTAAATGTCAAAATATGCGACTAATGAAATGAACTTTTCTATTGATTTTGTCGTGTTTTTATTCAGGTCAGCAACCCTTGCCCTTGCATGACGTAGAATGAACTGAAAATGACACTTCACATTACAAATTCAAAATATTATTTCGAATTTAAGCACTTGTAATGCTCTAATTAGGTGTAGAATTTCCATTTACCACAGTGTAAAATTTTTGACACAAACAACTGGAGCAGTTGACTAATTTATCGTATATTTAGTGGTGTGTTTTTTGACATTTGTTCATCGTAAATTCATTATAGTTCATTTTGTGGTAGATAATAGTGAAGACACAAAATGAACTGTGTTGACAAAAAAAGTACGACAAAATATGTTAAAATTCACGACTAAATAGTACGACAAAAAATCAGAATCACCCTCCAGAAAGGAGTTGGGTGACTTAATATTGCACATTTTCACAGCTAGAGAAGATTGCTTAGACACTGAATAGTAGTCTAACTAAATCAAGGTCTAATTTCATGAGCTGCTCCGAAGTTCAGATCCATTCTTTTTTGCAGACCTGTATGTACATATGCTAGACTGAAAATTATGACAATACTGCAGTGCTATTCTGTAAGCTGATAAAACACAAGGAAAAACTATTAACGGCGAGTTTCATATAGGACTAAATAAGATGTGTCATATAATAACGATCGAATCGAAGACATTACCGTTATGACGGATAACATGTATGCTCAAATCTGGCATGCTAATCTATGCCATGAAAAATAAATCGAAAAAGAAAGGCAAATATTGATATTTTCTCAAGTATGGTTATCCGGTGATATACTGTGTAAGGGTATGCATCTTCCTCTTTACTTTTGGAAGCCTGGCATATCTTCAGCTTGGCAGTATTTGTACGCGTAACCCGGGGTTTACACGAGATAGTACAGCTTGCATGCAAGCCTCCCTTCCAACGCGATTTCAAATTTGACAACAGAAGGCACTTCGCTTGATGTCTTGTCATCTTGCATGCAAGTTCATTTAAAACAATTTATTGAGATGTAAAATCGTGTGTAAGTCAGACATTTATCAGTAAAGGAAGAAGCAGAATTGGAAAAAACATAAGCAACAAGTAAAAGAGCTAGAATTCGTCTAAGATCAATTTTATGATACCATAGATGAATACCGGTACGTAATTTCACATGGTCATCAATCAGTGCAAAGTTTGATCATTGAAGTGAGTTTTCGTATATATTTTTAGAACTGTTCGCCGGAAAATAAAAATTATTATAAAGAATTTTATAGAATTTCATAAGTAGTCTGAAGTTCTTTTCAGAATGTCTAGGACTGATCTTTTTCACAATATACGTAAAATCGTAAGACTTTTATATGGCAACACCAAGAATGGGTTGCCGGATTTAGTCCATTTTTTTAAATTGTCTTTACTGTTTTTATAAAAACGCTATGTACAAAATGTCAGCTCTCTACGTTGATGCGTTCTAAGGTAGTGACCAAATATATAGTTTAAAACGAAAATTTGTATGGCAACCCTATGAAGGAAGTTACCTCATTTGTTCCATTTTCGAACTTTTAATTTACTTTTTTTTATAAAAGCGTGTATGCACAATGTCAGCTCTATAAGTGGTGAACGCCTTCTTGAGTTATCGTGAGGACAAACAGACAGGACAGACGGCCGGATGGCCGTACAGACGGACAAGCAAAAATCAAAATAACTTTTAATATTGTGCGTGGGTGTTCAATCCATTTTGCTCTACCATAATTATTTTCTAGGTGTTACAAATGGTATGAAAAACTTAGTATACCCTATAGATTTCATCGGGGGGTATAAAAAGGAAGAGAAGGTTTTTGGGTAAATGATACCCACAAAATTTCGTTTTCCCCGGTTATAAATTTCTTAATTTCTCTCATGCATTTCTCTTCCGCCATCTTAAAAACTGTATAATGTCAAACTTACTATCATCTCAGCTGCCATGATTTTCCATCATGCAAGTCCCACTGAAAACTGAGCTGCCTGCATAAACCAGAAGGGAATACACGTGAGTGAAGTATGGCAGTACAAGTTTCATACATGCTGTACTATCACGTACAACCCCCGGGTAGGCTCGATGTGGCTTTCAATGTGACGGCTGTCAGATTTGTTTTTGACCTCCGCAGGGGGTGAATCTGATCTTTTGTCGTAGCTTAGGCGTATATTTTAGTCATATATTTTGACATTTCACCACAAATTTGTCGTACTTTCATATACTCACCATATTCATTTTGATTTATCCTTTTCATCAGGCACAAAAATAAACTAAAATGAATTTGCAATGAATTAATGTCAGAATACACGCCTAAAAGTATGACAAATTAGTCAACTTCTTCCGAGGTTGTGACAAACATTTTATACTGTGGTAAATGGATATGCTATACCTAATTAAAGCAATACAAATGCTTAAATTCGAAATAATATTTTTATACTTGTAACAAGAAGTGTCATTTTCAGTTCATTCTACATAATAAAGGCTTGCTGAACTGAATAATAACGCATAAAAAAGGAGTGGAAAAGTTCATTTCATTTTGTCGTATATTCTGACATTAATGGACGAAAAATGTTTCAAAATCATCTCCCAGGTTTGATCATATTTTTTCTTACAAATTGAAAATTCTGGACTGTACAATGTACATATGTATGTATATCACACTAAAACCCAAAAAATATGTGTTTGATCAATTACATTCTGCACGAAATCAGTAATTAATTATACCACGTTTCCGTAGAAAAATATATGAGAGATCTTACTTTTTTCATGTCTCACGTTTGTGAATTATATCGCCGGGTAAATATTCGAAAAACTGGATTTTCTTGACGATTTCAGCAGATTACTTGAAAATCTTCTTTCATTGGTTCTATTTCAACTTTGTTATTATGTATTTGCTATAGCTGGTATGGGATAATAACAAACCTTTTTTCTTTTTGCCAACGTTTCCTGTTATATTTTAACGCTTCATCAGGGCTAAAAATACAAACACCAACAATTCATGGGAACAACAGTAAACTTTAAAAATATATATAAATTACCTCAAGAAAATTACCAATAGAAATTACAATTAAAATCACAAAAAAATTTAACATGATATAAAGAGCATCAAATAAAATCTAAAAACATTTTTTACGGCTGTCAGATAGCATCCTAGATAGAAATAGAGATAGTCTGGTACTAGTAACACAAAGTGGGAGTAATTATCAAAACTAATATAATAGATCAATTTCTGAATCATCACGCATTAAAGTGATTTTGTAAGAGTTAATAAAAGTCATATAGACTGGATTTAAGTTAACTGTATCTGTTGGAAAATTAATGCTGTTATCATTGAGCTGTATGTGTATAATTTTCACTAATATTACGTTTATACCAATTGCTCTCATAGTCAACAATGTTTATATTTTCAAATCAAAACTATGACTATCCTCTTCAAAATGATGTTTAGCTACGGCTGTCATCTCTTTTTGCGAATGTTGGTATTTCCTGCAATAATAACCGTGTTGGTATAGTCCCTTTTTTAGCAATTGTTGCATCTGACCAAAATAACATGCTTCACATGACTAGCAATTAAATTTATAGACAACATTAGAGTGTAGTTCTCGTAGATCCCGGTCTTTAAGTCTGGTGAATAGATTGTGTACTCTCTTCGTATTATAGAAAACTACCTACCTGTATATGATTTGAATAAGAGGCCATTAAGTCTCTTAATTTATAAGCCATCGGTGTCATAAACGGTAGTGTAATGTATTTTTGTATTTTTAATCTGTACATTAATATTGTTAGTTGCATCAACGTTGTGGATATGTGAATTTTTTTACAAGAGTGATTGATCACTCTATTAGCAAAGAAGTTGGGATAGTTATTCATCTGCAGAATTGTCTTCATTTTTATAATATTAATTTTTCAATATACTGTTGCGAGCATACATTATGAATCTTATTCAACATATTACAAATCTCGTTTCCTCTACATCAAAGGACAATCCGAGAGATAATTCAATATTCTACCAGAATTTGTGGGTTTCATATAGCCATCTTCTTTCCTAATTATACACACATGTAGAAATGGTAATCTATTATTTATCTCTGCTTCAATGTAAACTGTAGCTTCACGTTAAAATCATTAAATTGGTTCACTACTGTGTTTACTTTATCCTTAGGCACTGCTAAAATAGAAATCACCGACATATATCTTGGAAGAATGGTATGGAAAATTCAAACTAATTTATTGTATGCTTTACTAATAGTTCATAACTATTGTTAGCAATACATGGGCTAGCAGGATTACCCATAGCTGTTCCATCTAATTGTTGGTACAGATTATTATTAAATTTGAAGTAACTACTTTAAGCAAAAACTCAGTTACTTCTAGCAGTATATCTAACTCTAAATCAGTATCCACTCTTCTTTAACTATACGTATGAATAGATCTTTAGGGATGTTCGTAAATAATGATATCACGTCAAGTGAAATCAAAATATAATCAGTGGGTAAAATAAAGTCACGGATACTATGTACAATTGTATGGCATTAGTTACATTAAACTCAAATGTCTTAATGTAACGCTTTAAGCTGTCATGTAGAAATATTGCCAAGTTATAAGCTGGTGTGTTAATACAAGAAACCACAGGTCTCATTATTAAAATATTTGGCTTTTGTTGTATATAAATATTATATTTGTTCAAGAAGGCATTTTTTTGGATTCTCAGGTATAGAGAAAAAAGCTAAAAAATTTGTTTATTTCAAGTTCACAAGTTTCAAGTTTTGTTTTTGATTCATCAAAAAAATAAAATGGGTTGTGTGATGAAATAACAAATAAAATTTTTTTTTTAGCTTTTGCTATATACCGGAGAATCCAAAAAAATGCCTTCTTGAACAGGTATAAGTTGCCCCGGTAAAAAATCTTAAAGAGTAATCTATTTTTTTTATATAAATATTATCTTTTTGTATATTAATGGTATTTATGGTTCTTAGGTAGATAGGTACTTAGGATAAGTTATGTTAACTTGTGGTAATAAATATGCATCCGAAAATATTCGGTCAAACTTTTTGTTCATATTTATATTAGAAAGTTACTTCGGAAAATGTGTTTATTTTTTATTCCAACAAATATTGCTTTATATGTATAAATACCAATAAATAAATGACAAAATGTTTGTAAGGTATATGAATACAATATGTGCAATGTTCGCAATATGCCCACTGGGCCGAGTTTGACTGTTTCACGAAAGATGACTGTAATGCCATACGCATAAATTACCATTATGCCACTGTAATATATGAACTGTAAATCAAATTAGTAGGTGACGCAAAGCGAGTAGTGTCAGCGAAAATTGTTATTTTAAGACGTCGTACTAATATCCAGCTCCTGCTCGTTTCCACTATCCATAGTACCAAACAGGTAGTGCATCGCGTTACCTATTCCATCGAAGATGGATCGCGGCTTGCGTGGGTTTAGGCACTACTTTTTGATAGCATTGGTCCGCCTCTGGATGTTTTCCATGAGAGCATGTACATGTTTAGCTTGTAGGGCACATGGATCCTGCTCAGAGGATTTGATGCCACACAACTGATGTACGCAGTGTTCCGCTCACTCTGCCAGTCTCGTCTGATTTTCCAAATCGGTCCGGTCCAACTGAGTAATGACGCTCCAGGTGTCGTGGCAAACTGATAAGCTTCCAAGATCTTCAGATAGCATTCCCGTATTATTTAGGAGAGGTGATGGATAAGGTTCCTCAGCGCGAGCTCCTATCGTGATCAGGAACAGTCCGTAGAACATTATTGCTCATATATTTATCTAGCAGAGGATAGAATAGTGGTACTAAAATGGGTTTTCTGGTCTTTGTTTCTTACATGATAATATTCTTTCTTTTAATTTATGTATGTACATTAAAACTACTTATGTAGATTCTATTTTTTTTTTATATTATTAAGCCAAGCTCAGGGGATACAATATAATGCAAAGCACAGCATGGCAGGAAGGGAGATAGGGAAAGGATTAGGGGATATGAGGGAGAATGGCGGAGGTGCCGATGTATGTCACCATTAAACTTCCGCAGATTGTATGCCGGGGGAAAAACAGAAGATGGTAAGCTGTTCCACATTCGCACTGTTCGGGATAAAAAAGCATCACGGAATTTTACTGTACGGCCGAAAGTAATTTGAAGGGTTAAGGGATGTGCGCGGTTTGCAGCGCGAGTATTGCGTGCAGGAATCATTCTACAAGGGATCAGACTAGAGATTTCATCAGAACATTGACCATGCATATAGCGATAAAGGAGCGAAAGGCATCCAACATTGCGGCGGTGCTCGAGTGAGTCGATATGACAAGTTATTGCCAAATCGCCAATGAGCTTGAAGGCTCTCTTTTGGACAATATCCAATGAAGCTAAGGCTGTGCGACCAGCCCCGGCCCATATATGGAGTTGTATTCCATTCTAGGTCTAATGTAGGACTTGTAAAGGAGCGCTAGATTTGACCGGGCTGAAATATTTCTTACACCTTTTCAGAAATCCAAGACATTTCGATGCTTCTTTGGCAACAGAGAAGATGTGATCTGTCCATTTTATTCGTAGCAAGGTGTTAGGCTGTTGTTATGTACCGTGACCTCGTGACCTTACGAGGTAAGTATTTTATTAAAAATATAAGTAAAAAAATTGCTATGTTCTTGCAATATCTTGTATTGAATACATCCATATTGAAGCTTGGATTGGGGAAAAAATTATTGATTTGTAGTAGCTAAATACAAAGCCTTTCTTAATTTTTACTTGATGTGCAGCAATATGTAAACTCTTTACTGTATTATCCTTACCTAATTTACTACTTATATTCTATTTCACTTACACGAGATCATTTTTTTTATAATTTCAGAATTTTTCATATTAGAACCATATTACCAATTCCGTGTTGGCAATATTTCCATTTACACATTATTTTCAAAATTAGGTAAAAAATAGTTCAAAATAATAAAAATTTTTAAACAAAGATGATATAGTTAGCATTTAGGCCTTAGAGTAGTGAACAATTGGTTTTGTCATGAAAGCTCAGTGCAAATTTCGTGATAACCACTAAAACTTTCACCTCGTTTTAAAATTCGACGTCATAAATCGACAATCCATCGTTATATTCATAATAAATTTCTTTTTTTTAATGTGAAATTTAAAAACAAAGCAAATCTGTATGGTACGCAAGCATATGGTTAAATCCTCTCGTAAAGAGGCAGATGCAGAGTTCCTTGATTTAAAACAAGTGAACTAAAAGCTGTTACATGACACGTATCCTAAGAGGTAAGAAAAGTATATAATTAAACATTTTGCCCAACCGTACCCTATTTTGTTAGTTACTACGAACTCATCCATATCAAATCAGTGTGCACAGTACAAACACATAAGCAGAAACACAAATGCAACATTACTGAAATAAAAATAGAAAAACAAATTTAATTAAAGCATTTCTTAACCAAAAAAAAAAAAATCTTCATTAGAGCCTCATTCTAACATGAACATGTATAAAAAAAGGAATTCCCGACTATACTATCCTTGAAAGACATGCTAGGAATAATACCCTGGCAGTTAAAAATTTACAACTTTTTTGCATTGTTATCTTGAATTTCTTATTTACCATGGGTCTGGATCTGCAAGTATAGGAAGCTTTTTTTTCGTATGGCTATTTCAGTAGAGTTATAAAGGAGTTGGACATTATGCATTCGAGTATATACAACTTCGTTTAAATTTTTCATTTTATTACACCGGAAACGTACTTTACTTTAAGAGGATTTACAAAAACAATATCGATTCTTAAAGTAGGTTAACAACAATCGTAGATGAAATTAAGACATGAAATTGTACAGTCATGACTGGCTATTAAAAGTATGCCAATTGAAATAGAGATAGGGAAATATTGCTTTGTGTATGCTTGTGTGAATATTTTACTATATAATAGTGTCACACATCTGCTTATAATAAGGAAAAATATAAATGCTGAAGTAAACCTACCCTGTTTATTATAGGATCGTGATGGATGACACATGGACAGAAGACCTCAACCCTGAGAAAAATTAATGCAAACTATTGAAAGATGTCAGGTCGACTAATTGTGAAGATTGGAGATGAGAGCAACTACGTTATCAGCTGAAGAACTTCTAATTAATATTAATTGGACCATGACATTTATTGATTCATTAGAGTTCGATTATATTGTTGGGGAGAAACCTCACGATTTCGGTGAGTAAAAAGTTTAGGCATACTTCCTCAAAGTGGAATGCCCACTTTTCATACAACTTAAGACAGACACCTCAAGACATGATAGATGTCTTAAAGGATGCACTATGATACTCTAAACATTTTTTATTAACAATGTTTTTTCCTATCTAGCGGGAGAAAGCTTTAGCTATCGGATGTAGCTTGAGCGATTTTCTAGGGTGAAAAACTTGATTTTTCTACTTCTCACGATTGTGCGGAATTGGTGCGTTGTGGAAAATGATTTCCTGTGAGAAAAGTGAAAGAAAAAACAGCAAAAATATATGCGAAATGTAGTATCTGAGGTGTATGTGACCCAAGTGCATGAAAATTGATTTTCCGGCAGCTCAAATGCCCAGACAACCCGACAGTACTCGGCGAGGCCTTTAATTCGATATGCAACATGCCGCATTAGAATTAGCCTTGCCTTGCCGGAGGTTCCTACCCAAGGCCGTATATATGGGGTGAGTTTTAGGGGTTCAAACCCACCCCATCGTGGTAGTCTACACTCTGGTTAATCAGATAAGTCAAATTTTACATACAATTTATGTATCAGGTCACAAGAATTGGTTTTGTCATTTTATATCTTTCTTCTGTGGCCCTTTCAGGTAAAGCAACCTTAGGAAACACGGATGCTCCTCGGACCTCATCTTTGGGCCTCAACTCGGTTCTATGTATTCTCTTGTCCTATTGTTGATATTTGTGTTTTTTTTTTTCGTTGCAACTTTCGGTTTTTTGCTGTCGTCTTTTTCTTTACGGATGTTGCGCCCTATCAGCCGTATTAGAGAAGCAATATAGAGAAAGAAAACTAAGCACTCCAGTGTGTATGTTTATACACACATCAGTAGATGGTAGCTTACTTTGATACTCCATAGCAGTGGCAAAATGATTGTACAAATTTTAAAGTGATATTAAATGTAATACTAATTTGTTTTTCGTCGTTAAAACAACAACTTTTATCGTAACTAATATTTTCCCTGAGCGCCCCATAGTTTTATTTAAATAGTGTACAAGATTACTATGATTTATTATAGGGGTAGATTCAAGAAGGATATTTTGGTATCTCGCACAACAGCAGAAGCAAAAATAATTATTTGTTATTCATCACACAGCCAATATGATTTTGGGTGTCAAGTTTAAAGTCTTGGGTTTGACTCACCAGCCAGGGTACCAAATAGCGAAATTGAGTGACTCAAACATAGAAATTTCAAATAGAAAAGTGAAAACAAATGAAAAAATGAAAAATTGAGAAAATTTGAAAAAAAAATTCATTAAAAAAAACAATATTAATTCGAGAGAATTGAACCTGACTGAGCCCACAATGGGTTGAAAAGAAAAAATAAGATCTTTTTTAATTGCTTTAATTATTTTTTTCAATAAATTTTTTTTCTATTATTTCATTTATTCATTTTTAAGCGTTCCGTACCCAAAGGGTAACAACGAGAGTCGAGAACCCACCCTATTACTAAGGCTTCGCTGTCCATCCGTCTGTCACCGGGCTGTATCTCATTAACAGTAACAGGTAGACAGTTGAAATTGAAAAGTAAAATTAAATTAAAATTAAAGGGGCTCCCATATAAGAAACGTGATTTTTTCGGCGTTTTTTCCTCTTTTAATTCTTGTTTAGTATTATTGTCATAAATAGGCATTATTTTTTTCACATGACGCCTACTCTCATTTGGAAAAAATACATAAAAAAGTACATAGTGTTACATTTGTACGATGGTACGGAACTCTTCTTGCGCGAGTCCGGACTCGCACTTGTCCGGTTTTTTCGTTTCTTTTCATTTTTCTATTTTTCATTTTTTTTTTGAGCCACTCGCTTTGATGAAATAACAAATAAATTTTTTTTTTGCATTTGCTGTTGTCCCGGAGAATCCAAAACTAGACTTTTTGAATAAGTTTAAATAGTTAAAAAAAAATTATTTTCCACTTTTTAGGGAATTTTAGATAAGTTCATAGCAAATGCAATAAAAAATGAAGTTGTTTTTTTATTTATTTTTTTAAATTCCATTTTAGGCTTAGTTTCTCTATAGAAAGACCCCAGTGGCAGTTGATTTTGATTGAAACAAAGCTATCCGTCGACCATTACGCGAATTTGTTTCCTAGTTACTCTGCCGGTTTCAACTGAGACGGCTGAGAGAATGTTTTCCACATTGAGTAGGTTGAGAAATGGCCCTGCAGTTCACAGGACGACTGACTTGAAATGATAAAATTGATATGAATGAAGTAATTTTTCACGACACGATTTAATTTTAATTCTGTAATTTTTTCCTTTTTTTTTATTAAAAGTGGACCTTATTTTTTTTTCTTGAAATATAAATATATAAAATAAAAATAGGGTCAAACAGAATGCTTTCAAACATACCTTTTTAAATTTCACAAGTCTTGTAGCAGACCCACGGACCTCATTGAGTAGAAGGTGTTAGCCTATTACGTTAAACCCCTCCCATTCATGATCTATATGTACGGCCCTTGTTCCTACCCCTTACCTAAAAAGTATGCAGGGGAAAATGTTTCTTCTAGGAATTGTAGGTGGTAATGAGCTGAGGTGAACGGTAAAATCCATTTTCAAATCGGACATAACCCTATCGAGTTAGAGCCTATCTAAAAAGAAAAGGGGGAAATACTAAAAATGTTAGTATGGGGATGACCCTTTAAGCGCCTCCGAGTATTGGAGTGTGGGTATTCAAACTTCTTCCTAGGAGCTAACGAATTCGATTCTTTACTAGATTTTCCAAAATGTACTGGATCAAACTTTCACCTCCCCTCCCCCACCGCCAATCCACCTCCAGCTTTTCCCCGTATAGATAGAAATAAACATTGTTAAGAAAAAATGTTCAGAGTATCATAATGCATCGTTCAAGACATCTCTCATATCTGAAGGTGTCGGGCCTAAAATGGGCATTCCCCTTTAAGTTTTTTCAGTTAAGTGCTTTCGATGTATTGGATATCAAAAACACGTCCAAGACGAATCCTAAATCTTATATAAATTTTTAATTTGTTTATTCAATCGAAATTATTGCTTAGGGTCAATCGCTCAGAGTGATAAGGTTATCTGTTAATCGGCCAACAAGAGAAAAATTGTTGCCATTTGTTGGTTATCTACTTTCGAGATATTTTTTAAAAGCAAATTGTTTTTTTAAGAATGGAATCTATGAGAGAATTATACGGAAAGTTGAGAGAAAATTCTAAAAAGTCTTGCTGTAAATATATATTTTCCAATCAGTCAGAAGGTAATCAGATAGGTCCAGCAGCCACCATAATTCAGTTATTAAGAACTACTGTTGAAAGGATTGTGGGTTAAAATGCATCCCGGTCCTGCGCTTTTCCTCCTAATTACTCTTTTTTCGACTTTATAGCTTCTCCTCTTCCATATTACCTACTACAAATGCTAAGTACCGTATTCCATGGAAGCGATTATGTGTGTGGGGGGCTCGGGGGATGCCATTAAATATATTCAAGGCTTTCTCACCTTGAGCAGAAACATTAGGAAAAGACATTAATGACAACAACAATAAAAAGCTTCCCACAATTCGATGAGCTATTCCTAAAATTTGATGCCGATGCCGGAACCTTATTAAGACATTGAATTCGATGCCACCTGTGACACAATGTTGACATCGTAAAAAAAGCAAAAAATATACAAATAACTCAGGGATTCTTATTTCTGCATTTATTTTCTTCCACACTTTGTCTTTTTTCTTAAATAATTTTTTTTTTCTTTTGTAATTACAAAATTTTCTCGCATTAGCTCTTTTTTCTTCTAAATTTATTCCAGATGCCACCATTGTGTTAAATAGCGTTGTCACTTTTTATACTAACACAAATCGGCATCAAATTTCTTGCCGATGCCATTAGTGTGTTGTCGCCTTAATAAGCTTCAAATGGCTGCCCATCATTGGATGGCAAGTTGTTAACTAATGAAGAGGAGCAACCCAACATTTTCTCAATATTATAAAATGACCTATACCTTCACGCTGTGTAGAAAATATCCACAAAGTAATGTGCAATACTTATAAATTAATCTTCAGTAAATGGAAATACTCGAAATAACCACTATTTAGTCACTGCATAATGACAAAGCTGTAGTGATAGACAGACTTAACGCAAGTTGCTGTAGAAGGATCAAAGTAAAGCAGGAGATGTCTTCCTATTAATATTATGTAAAAAAAACCTTTGAGCAACTGTACACCTTCCTGGAACATTGAACGTAAGACATCGTTGCACAAATTAAAATAAAAGGAATCTGATAAATTGTAACAGCTAAAAATCCTAGGGAGGGAATAGGCTTGATTCGCACAAGGAGGCCCTTACACTAATCACAGCAACACTTTACGGATTACTGTGGAGTAGTGAGTACATACTCCCCATCCACCAATAATCTTGGTCTTTTTTGATTATGCGAAGAAAGTAGGACTGTCAAGCGCTACATTGACGCAAGATAATTAAGTTCATTAATGTTTCAGACATAAACTCAAGGTATCTGGTTTATCAGAACAATAGAAATTATCTACGAACTTCCATTATGTAAAATAGGAATTCCTCAATTGTTTTCGTCGCTTTTATATCTAGTACTCATTAAAGGTGTCCTAACAAAGGCATAATCAACCAAAACCCGTGAGGCATACAGGAAGAATTATTTGATCGCTCTCCGATTGATGCTAGGACCACTATGTTGTATATACACATGAAAATAGATATCCGTTTAAGAAAAATCAAGTATTCCAATTTCCCAGAAGATCTGTGAGATCTTAGCTTGAAACTATTTCAACATCAAATTAAAAACTGATATATGTTGGCGAAAGAGTAGGAACGATACGTATTCTATAATACAACGATCCACATACCTTTTGTAATAGGTAGGTACTTGTGTAGAATTTTCAAAATTTAGTTAAGTGAAAAAAATAACTAAATATCAGTATCAGAAATCACTGGAATTGAATACTACACTTCGATGTGGTAAATTCAATATAGCAAGACGTAAAAGGAGGCCTAGCAATCCGAGTCTATTTAAGAACTTCCGTTTCATCCATATGAGCAGTAAGTTATAAGTAAGCGATGCCTAGCATGAAAGCAAAAGTACCTACATATATGCTTCGTTATGACCAGAAACAAAAACAAAACAAAAAAGAGAAATAGAGCTAGAGAGATCTCATATTAAGGCGGCTACTACCCTATCCTCTTTCAAACTTCTGGAAAAAAAAGCGGTTGAAACGGATACATATTAAGGATTGAGGATGAAAAATTTTGAGACATTTCAATCAGCAATTGTTTTCTTGTTTGTTTTGGCAATATATGTTTACACCGTCACTAAGTACTCTTGGCATTAATGTATCCAGTAAGTTAAGCTGGACAGATCACATCTCCTCTGCTGCCCTAGAAGCATCGAAAGGTCTTGGATTTTTGAAAAGTTGTAAAAAATATTTCAACTCATGGTCAATAATGAAATATCTAGACTGATCCCTTGTAGATTAATTACTGCTCGCAATATTCGCGCTGCAAGCCGCGAATATCTCTTCACGATTCAAACTACTTTCGCACAGAAAGTCTTTGTGGCTTTACGTGGACACCTAGCTAGATAGCCTTAATTGCAGCGGTAGTCCTATTACACTGATTAGTATCAATGTAACAATTAACGTCCTCATGGGACAGAGATTATCCTGTCACAATGATTACCAGTTTATGACGGCGAATGCTTGACGTTGAACTTACTGGTCGAAGCGAGACCAAGCTATAATCTCTGGGTCACGGAAGCCGGTTGATTTAGCGAAACTCCGTGCAGAAAGCCAAAAATTCAATATGCTATTATACAAAGGACATACTCTTCTGTTGAAACAAAAATATCCGCCTACGGCAAGCACATTCAGACATCATCTTTCTGCCGGCATATAGGCTACCACAACTACCACGATGCTCCCATAAAGAGGCCGTCTCCGCGTTGAGGTGAATAATTTTACTATAATAACTATCTAACTATTATAGTAGAACCATCCAAGCTTCCTTAACCTCGTGGTACCAAGTTAACAGTGTCGCCTACCCAATTGGTATTGGTTCATAGTCCATGACCATAAGCTCATGGGAAATCCAACGGGTATCTTTACATGTAGATGTCTTTTTATAAACGGGACTGGTTACTCCATTCGGGCGTAAGATTTTATTTGCAAGTCTAAAAAAGATTATATATATCCTATACAGGCAACCATAGCCTTTAATAGGTGCTGTCAGCGGGGACTACGAGAAGGCTAAGATATACCCGGATTCAGGTCTGGAGAGGCTAGAGATTACGGATATCACGCCAGTAACCTTATAGTAGGTATACCGTGCATACTCGACATACAAAATCAACCATAACACATGCATTAACTCCTTTAATTAGCCAACTCTCTATATCTTTCACCCCTACCCAAGAGGCTATGTTTGAGGTCTATTACAATTGACATACGGATTATGTACATTTAAGACCGTGCCCACAGTGTCAGCAAAGTCTCATATATTATTTAACAATTGGAATTGCTCACGTTGGGTACCCAATGCCATCCTCGATACTTCAATTTTTCAATTCTTCAGTTCTAAATAATTTTTGTTGCTAAACATGCATTACTCATTCTCATATGCCTTTCACCAAAGCAGCCCTGGGCATCACAGACGGCTTTTCCGCCACCTGTTTTGACCATACAGAAAGTCCTTGTGGTTTTACGTGAGCACCTGCCAAGTATGGCTTAATTTCACGGCATTCTACATGCTCGGATTGTTATCGACGATCAACGGCCTCATGTCGTAATAATGAGTACCAGTGTGCCAATAGAGCATGACATGACATCAACTTACTGGTCAAAGCGAGACCCATCCAATTTCTGGCAACCTAGGGTCACAGCACCCTTCATCACAGCCACCACGATGCTCCCATAAAAGGAGCCATCCCGAGTTGAGGTGGATAAATCCTATTATCCAGGGCTTATCTAACCCCGTGGTACCAAGTTAGGCAATGTCGGGCTACCCATTTGGTATGGCTTTCGTAAGGCATGATTAACGGACCACGAATACTCCCAGTGTCTATCTTCATTCAAGATATCCTTTTTGTAACAGTACTGGTAATTCCGTTCGGGCCTAGTTCTTATTAGGAACGTCTAAAAGAATTGTACTTGGCCTATACAGGTAATACATGCCTTATCGGCGCTGTCAGAGGGGACCACGTAAAGGTTAAGATATGTCCGTATTCAAGTCTAGATAGGCTTCGAGATTCGCCATTTGGATCTTATTGCAGACCATGCATACGAACCACATACGTACCCAACTTACTTACTTACTTACTTACAGTACAACTTAAACAACTAAACAACAAACCAAGAAATTTCTTCCATCAAGTATGCATGCTTTCCTCTTATACAGCTTTCACCTTGTTCAGTATTGCGCTTCGCAGACTCCCCCCCCCCCCCCACGCGTAATCAATCGCCCATGTTGAGGAACCAATACCATCTTCAATACTTCATTTTTTTTAATTCTTCAGTTCTACATAATTTTTGTCGTTAAACATGCATTATTCATTCTCATATGCCTCTCACCTTGGCAGCTCTGGGCGTCACAGACACCTTTTCGGCAATCTGGTTCGACCGTAGAGTAAAATTCCATCATGTGTTTTCATCCTGAAATGTACGAGTGTGGAACAGTTTACCATCTACTATGACTTACATCAGCCCCTCCGCCGCTCTTTTCATGTCCACTAAACCTTTTCCCATCTGCTTTCTTTCGTACTTTGTTTTGCATATTTTTTGCAAAAGATAGGATTGGTACAATATTCTTGAAGGAGTTATTGGAAAACGTTACTTTATTGTGCTTATTGTATCAACTAGTTACAAGCAGCCCTAGCTGGTGAGGCTATTGGCATATAACTAGGGTCGAGAGAATAAATTTAATTGTTGATAAATTAAATGAATTTTTGACAATGGGGTGGGGAGGAGCAAATAATAATATAATAATAATAATATTTCTAACATAAATTTTGTGTCCATTCATTTTTTTTTTATTTTTATCAAAATTATGAAAAGATTATCTGAGATTCGCGCTAAACTAAATTTTCACATAAATTTTTGCGCGCTAAAAGCTATTGGCGAAAATTTATCGTAAATTTTAGCAAGACCAGTACTAAGGTCAACACAGTAAATTTGACTTGTTGTTCTTGATTAGAATTTGTACCAGCAGTAAGTCTCCACTCAATTTAGGTTGAATTTATTGGTTGATAGAGTTCTGAGAAATGTCAACAACGCAAAACAAAAAATTTTGTAAAAACATCAACATATTGGAAATGCTTTATCTTCTTCTTGTTTTTTTTTGTATCTTTTATCACTGAGTCTACGCTACCATATTATAGCGGCTAAAAAAAGGGCCGATATATGGAGACCCACTAAAATTTAGTTTATCGCGGACCTCAGTGCTATGCTTTAAATTACATATAATAAAACTATATAAACTCATTTAATATGTACATTGCTTCTAAAATAGGCTAGCTTTAACCTCATAACTTCCCCTTGAATTTTCAAATCTTATTTCCTCCCAAAAACAGATATACAATTTTCCCTATATTATGGTAATTCACTGAGCCTCAGCTATATAACCTAACATAAAAAAAAGTCTAAGCATCTGCAAAAATGTTTCACAGAAAATTAGCTTTTTCCTTTGGTGAGTTTTATAATAAAATAAAACCGTAACATAAAAGTTCCCCCCTCATAGACATCTTCATACAAATCCAGGATTACCCAGAATGAGTCTCTCATTACTGCTGCCAGGCTTAATGATAAGTGCGTAAGTGCATTTTTAGTGTTCTCTTACTTTTGTGAGCCACAAAATTCGTTTTATATCGAGGAAATTTTTATATTTATAACATACAAGACTCCTAGAAACTAATATCACCACTTATTGGCAGCTCAAATAAGAATTTGGTTATATAAAAAGTTCGTCACCTAACCTCAATATTTCAGCTATAAATAAAATATTTATCGCTAAAGCAAATGCGCCAGCACTAAAATCAAGTTATTTTAATTATCTAAATTAAACAGGTCGGGTCGATTGGGTAAGCATCAAGATAAGTTTTTATTTCAGTGCTTTTCTCATCTGGTTATTATCTGTCTATGCCAATATAAAGAATAATTCCTTCCAAAATTGGCAGATATTTTTAAAAATTTCAAATCATACACTGGTTTTGTCCTATTTATCTTTATTAAACATTCTAGCCTAAAAATACTGGTTAAAGTTTACAGCTTTAGATAACATGGTAATTTAAATCATATATGAAATGAACATTGGACGAACAGATAACGAATTATTTGGTGGCTATTAATAAAATTTTTAACAGCGTACCTAATTAAAAAAAATATCTTGTGGTCAGGTTCGCTTGTTCCTTAAAATTAAAACAGAGTTAAACGCCTTCGTTCCTTTGAAGCTTTTAAAGTTTAAGCCTTAAACACGTCGTTTAAAAAACAAAATAGGAGTAAGTCATTAATAATAATCTCGAACACTCATTAAATTCAGTGGCTTCCAAAAATTTGAACATAAGAAGACGAAAAAAAAAACAGGCCCGACTAGTCAAAATGTGTGGAATCCATAAAATGTTGTACGGATGGAGCTGATATGTTCTACATTCAATGGATTTGAAAATCGTCTGTAATAGCTTTAAATAGATTCCAGTTAAAGTACTTTGAGGTATATTGTTGACGACAAAAGGGATTAGTTAGGTGGGCCCTGCAATTTCGAAAAAACAAAAATGTAAGTAGGTGGATTACATTAACAGCATAGTCCGTCATGAAACGTCAAACAAAACGACGGACGGGCATGAACATCTGCACTGGGCGGCAGCAACATATCGCCATACATTAAATTTTCCGGACTGCTATAAAATTGTTAAATAATAAAAAATAAAATTATTTTTTTTTCTTCAAGTCTTTTCTTGAATATAAAATCATGCATTTGCAGAAAATCAAATATCATTTGATTTTGTCATGTTTTCCTGTAAATAGATTTCGATTTTGCATATCGGCAGCAATGGAGCGCCACCACTAACATTAGGTTTAGAGACGGATCGACGACCACGCCGACAACGAAGACAACGCCAGCATGAGTAATGTAATTTCATACATGCAGTGCTGTCTCTAAATGTTTTTGACATAAAATAACGACCACGTCGGCCACGATGTTGTTAATGTAATTCAGCTTAATAGCTCTTACGTCAGCTTGAGATCGAAGAACTAAACAATCGAAGCCGTTTAAGCGCATAATAAAAGGATAATTCCCAAGAAGAGCAATACATGCCAAAGTTTTTTTTTTTTTTTGCATGAATAAATAAAAATTACTCTTCATCAATTTTAGTTTCGCCATTAGGCGAACTGTCAATCTACAATCAAGGGTGAACCCTGCAGACAGCACCAGCACCAAGAATTCTGCAAGCAACATCAGCATTATGGTTGCTATACCTGCAGCCGACAATTCGACATAGAGTCGACTTGATTCCTGTGTCATACTCCTCTGGATACCCGAGCCACTGCTTTATTGCGGAATAGCACAGTTCCACAATCATAGAGACAACCCGAGTTCTGGAGACGAAATCCTCCATCTGCTTAGAATTGTGGTGATTCTTTCCGTAATGACTTGCTATTTGTAGCGTAAGCTACAAAATAATTTTTATTTTTGTTGGTAATTAAAAATAAAATAAAATATAATTTTTCTTTGTCAGAATAATATGTGCGCTGACTGTAAATAAAATATTGTCAGAGTAATATTTGCGCTGATTGTAAATAAAATATAAAATTCAAATTTGACGTTTAAAGCCTGGTACGCTAGAGCCAAGGAATTAGGTCAAGGAATTTTTCCACTTATTTCTTAAAGAAAATTTGACATTAGGTCAAGGAATTTTTGACAATCTGGATTTGTCAATTGTGTGATATTTCTGACAATAAAGAAATAATAAAGAAAGTGAAGAAATGGATAATTTCCAATGAAAAATGAAGATACACATAAAACAATTTTTATTCGTCCATTTTTCATTTTAAAATTGATACACCTCTTGCAAAATCGCCGTTCCTTCGTTCAATATTTCAATTATTCCACCACCGTCGAAATTCCTTACAGAAATAAGTGCATCGGTACTTATTTCTTCAAGAAATATTGACATAAATGGATTTTTCGTAAAACAGCGACATTTTTTTGTCAACCGGGAAGTAGAGTTTTTCTGTTCGAATTACTTTTCTCTAGCGTACTACCTCAAGGAATCGGTCAAGAAAAAAATTCCTTGAGCATTCCATGACACTTTTTTTACATAGTTTTTGTATAGGAACAATAATTCCTTGGCTCTAGCGTACCGGGCTTTAAGGAAAACACTTTGAAGAAAAAAACTTTGAACACAGAAACACACTACTGTATACATTTTGAGAAAATCCACATCAAGAATTTTTGGAATGTATTTGTTTTTAAAAATATAGAATTTGTGTCAAGGATACTTTAGTTATAAGTGAATCGCAAGAGGGCAAACTCATATAATTTTATTTAAAACGCCAGAGGGCAAACTACAAAAAAAAATAGTTTTGATTTAAACTCCAGAGGGCAAACTTATAAAAGTATTAATTTAATTGCCAAAAGGCAAATTTGTAAAGTTTTTAATTCAGACGCCAGAGGGCAAAACTGTTAAAGAATATTTTAAAAGTTTATTGTTACACTTTTAATAAAATATAAAAATATTTTAAAAGATTTAAAAGAAAGAATTATAATTTAAAATAAAAAAAATATTATCATAAAATAAAAATAATATAATTTCAATTTTTATCCTACTAAGAATTTAGGATAAATATATATAGATATATATATATATATTTATATATTTATATAAATAAAGAACTGTTGAACTGCAACATATACTTGTTGTTACCTCAATCAATCATCATCTATCATACCATATTTATCAACAACAACAACCAGTTCAATTAGCAAACCCCTCAACAGTTCACTATTCACATACAAGTCAGCCAGTCACTTTGTGTAGAAGCGCATTTCAGGTCTGTAAACAACATGCCCTGATAGCAAACGCTCATCAGTTTACAAAATTTAAGTACCGGATGCGGGCAGGGGCTTTTTTGTTAACTAACATAACTTTTTAGGCAAGCGAGTAAACAAATTATTATCAGCTCATCAATGAGCTCCTCATGAGCAATCAGATGAACGTACTAATGAAATTTATTCGCGTTTGAACAAAAACCGGGAAAAAACTCATTTATTTAGTTAGTCACAGATTGTGTGCATGAGAATTGCATCTCTTTCACTTATTTAGATATGTGCACTTTGCTTCTCTTTTGTGCATTTTACAATATTAGATGAGTACCTCGATCAGTACATAATGAGTGCCACAATGAGCTTATTAATAAGCATAATGAATGTCATAATGAGTTCATAAGAGAGAATCTCTGATTTCATATATTTTTCCGAATTCAATCTCTGGTTGCAAATGGGCGACAGTCTTTTCGGGGAAAACAAATTAAAAAATTATTTAAAATCAATTCAAATTTTCCTAGAAATGTCATCTGACACAGTGATGACAAGAATATAGAATTCATCTATCAGCTCAACAATAAATTGGTATGAATACTGATCTGTATGTCTAGTGCATCTAATGTATGAGTGAAAGGCAAATAAATGGTGTTGAGCAATCATTGAATTTCGAAGTATATAAATGAGTTTAGTCGCGGTGCTAGAAGAGAAATCAGCATTATATTCATCCAACTGATCATCATGAGCTCATCGAGTGCGCTCATTGAGTCCGCTCATGATGATTGGGCTACCAGGGTGGTCTTTAGTAGGTGAATTATCGGACAAGTGTTCAAACTGTACATATTACAATCAATACAGACTCTTGCTTCAAGTCCACACAGTATCCAGCTGGTCGTTTAGCAAACAGGTATTTGACCAGCAATCATTGCACTCAACACGGAGTTTTGCTGCAAGGCAGCCTTGTCTTCATCTGGTCGCTGATCGAGCGAGTACTAGTTGACACTCATTCAAGACCCTACTGATTTCTACTCCAAGACAATAAGATATCTAAAATTTGTGGGTTTGCATTTTTATTTATTTCAACATTAATTATTGGCTCTTGAATTAATATAAAAAAAATTTGTGGATGAATGTAGTTATGCATGCTTAAATTTTCTTCTCTTAAGGTTAAACATTTATTGCCTTTTTAAGCGAAATATTACCCTTTCGTTTGAGATTTTGGAATTTTATTTGGTCAATCTCTTCAAAATTTGGCTGACAGTTGGATTTTATGTTTAATGGCAGCCAACATATATATTTAAAAAGCCATCTAGTTGTGAGAAGAATAACTGGAGTTTTCGGATCACGAAAATGGAGCCAGCTCTTGATGTGAATCACGCATTATTGTTGTTTTACGTTCGTAATTTGAACAGGATGAGAGGGGTGAGTCCGCTTTCTTTTTCGTAGCTTAGGCGCAAATTTTTGTGACTTTTCACCTGAAATTTATCGTGGTTTTATATTCACCACTTTCATTTTGATGTATCCTTTTCATCAAACACAAAATAAACTAAAAAGAATTTACAATGAATTAATGACAGAATATACGCCTAAAAGTACGACAAATTAGTCAACTGCTTCCGAGTTTTTGACAAAATTTTATACTACGGTAAATGGATAATCTACAGCACCTGATTAGAGCAATACAAGTACGTAAATTTTAAATAATATTTTGAATTTGTAATGTGAAGTGTCATTTTTAGTTCATTCTAGTTACGTAATTTAAGGCTTGCGGTGCTGAATAAAAACACGAAAATTTCAGTAGAAAAGTTCAATTCATTTAGGCGTATATTTTGACCTTAAAGTACGATGAAAGATCAGAATCACCCACCTGAACACAGAAAAAAAACTCACCTAAAATCTTATATTATATAGTTAGCAAAAAGATAGGTTATCTTGTGTGAAATTCTTGTACGTGTGATAAGCCTATGTACCTGTCGACACGTGTGTGGAAATGATAAGAGGTCTGAGATTCAATTTTGCGTCAATTCGACATTTCTGCTTTATTTCAGACAATTCTCAATTTACGAAAACAAGTCTGATGTTGTTTTAGTGATTTTTTGACAAAGAAGTGTAATTAAAAGTGATTCATACTTAATGGTGAGAAAGAATAGTGAATTTCTTTTTGTGGAAATGATATAATATAATCGCGACTCCGGAGTTTTAAATTATAGTGATGAAGTAGGATCTGCTGTGCTGCAGAAACAACAAGAGTTATTGTCGTAGAAAATCATTTTCAAGTAAGTATAATTATTTAAATAATAAATTTAGTATTTTAAATAAAATGGGAGTAATATAAGGTACCTGCGGCAAATAAATCTCGGAGGGTAATCAGGCCCACATTTAAAAATTCCTACTAAAATGAATCGCAGCAACCTCATACTTTATGCTCACAGCACTAAGTCGCGCCGCCATCTTGCGTCACCGAAAGGAATTTGGCTGCTTGTAATTATAATTTTCGCCTAGACAAAATAATAAGTTCTGTTGTTTAATTACTATTTCCACATGTAGTAACTTTTCTAGTTTGAACGTTAGGTAATGTAGCTTATGATTTCAGTGTTTATTTTCGCCCACCACTATGTTTATTTTATTATTGAGTAATTTTGTAAAATCTTGTCATCGGTCTGATAAGGCCTATAACCTACCTAAGCTGAATTCTGAATGAAACTAACGTCCTTTATAGGATTATGATTGTGAGATTATTTTTATTCCAAAGAATGAATACTGTTTGGATTTACTATGTTGTAATGTTAAGAAAATTATATCTAAAGCAGTTGGGAGCCTTATTATCCTCCTAGGGCTTAAAAGGCACATTATTATTAAAAATTATCAAAAATAACCAAATTGTGTTGATTTTCTTAGTTTCGGCTGATTAAGATTTTGAAGTTAAATTTTGCTTTGGGCCTTATTATACTGTGATAGTTTAATAAGACTCATGGAAAAGGTTTTATAAAACTGAACTATGTTTTCAAATACTCACTTTTGTTATAGTTTTTCTAGTTTTTTTGTTGTGCAAATAAATAAACTTCACGGAAAATTTGTTTTTGTAGTTCTATATCACCAAATACTTGATTTATTGCATTTTCAAATTAGGTGGGCCTTATATGCCACCGATAACTTAATTATAAAAATAAACAGCCATGATAAAAAAATTTAACATTTTCCAATGCCGGTTTGTTTATTTATAATCGAATTGTCATTTAGACTCTAAGTTATAACAGCCCAAGTATTGTCAGAAAATAAATGGCGCACAGGAAAAATGTTAAAAATTTAAAATATGAAAAATTTTAAAAATTAATTTAAATATTTTTTGATATAATGGGATCTCTTCTATTGAATTTCTTCGATACTTAATAAAATTTCAACCACTAAATTATGTGGCCGGTCTGAAAATTTCGTAGTTTACTTAACTTCCATGACTAAAATGAACACATCGATGCGGTTCTACTACATGGAAAAAAAATGCTAAAGTTTTTCTTTCTCAGCCTATCCGTTTTGCTATATCTATAATCTAAGTCAGAAATGCGCACGCGATTGGTGCATTATTATATGCAAAATAATTCACCTTTCTTTAAGACTTTACAGTAACTTTACTCCTCCTTAACAAAGCTTTAAAATTTAAGTTTTGAATTATTTTTCAGCATTTTTATCATAATTTTTTTATTTTCTTAGACATCCTCAACTATGTACCAAAAATAATTCGGAAGATACCTTCCGTACAAAACAACTTTGTGCTTTCTAATGAACTATTACTGATCACACGAGACACTTTTCTTATCTAATAGGTAACAAGACACTTACCCACTCCGTCTTATAACTCGCCCCTTAAATTTATATATGTATGTAGATAGAAAAATCTGCTCACCTTTAATCATTAGACTATAGTTAACTGGCAATTAAAAAAAAAAGCGATGGTGCAACCTTTTGTACGTACCTGAAAATAGAAAGAAAAAATTGAATTATTAAGAGAAAACCTTAAAGGAATAAAATGTAAAAATATTGAGAGAGTTCAGTCCGTTAACACGAGAGAAATTTTTATGGGGGAATTTCATCATAGTCAAATAAAATAAAATTCAAAACGATTCAGCTGGGCTAGCACAGAGATGTGGTGATAGTGGTGTGAAACGACCCTTTAAGTCGCCCCCATGGGAGATATAATCGTAAACAGGGAACACACCGGGGCGATTTTAGATCTGTACAAAAAAAAACACATCATCTTCTTTTATAGTTTCGCATGCTCCCTTAATTGTCCTTCTTTGGTTCTCAAGGTGAAAGCGAAAGGAGAGCAAGAGAAAAGGTTAAAACTTGAATGGTTTTATATAGCCGGAATAATAGCCTAACTCCGAAGATATGATGAACCAGCAGAGTAGTAGCAGCTAAACTAAGCTTGCTAAGAGAGATGAGCAGTTAAATCTATTATTGGCCTAGAAAGGATTCTTTTTGTGGCATTCGAGAGAAAAGTGATTTTCCCCTTTATACCTATGATATTATCTGCATCAGGGAGAACAAATGGGCGTAGATTTTGCGCTGGAGTAATATGTTTAAAGCTTTAATACAATATTATAAAGTGTAATTCGATACACCTGAAGAGAAGGCTGTGCCATAAGCATATTATGTACAAAATGATGACATGCCATTAGTCAACGGCTGTTCATGATTATGCTGTTGGCAGACCCATGGGGAAATTTAATATGATTGAAGTTGTTGAACAATGGAAGCCTAATTGCCAGGCACTACTGTGTTAAATTTCATAAATCTATGCACATATTTGCAAATTGCATTTTTCCTATACTATAGACACGGTTTTGCGACAGTGTCTGTACTAATTGTAGATAGATATAGATGGATGTAAAATCGATATACATAGATATAACTGAATTAGCTTTCATTCATGCGAAAAAGTCAAGGAAAATTCGATTAAGATGAATTTTCATATAAAATGGAGAAATATTTAATTGTTATGTAAATGGCCCTATTTATACGCAGATTGTCCCAAATGTGAACCTTCCGAGGATGGGAGCCTCATGACCGACTAGAATAACTGAATTTGACTTTAGTAAAAATCTTAAAGTTTTCAAGATATGGATAGTTTTTTGATATTCCTGAAAATCTTTACATTAGGTCAATGTTCCCGGTGTCGTGAATCTTATCTACACGGATTAGGAATAATCAATAAAATAAATTTTCTGTAGTTATAACACTTTTAATCACTTTTGTTAAGGCATGTAAAACGCATGATTAAAATGAACCGCTGTATTTGCCTTAGTAGGTAGTTTCAAAATCAAGAATCTACCTGGTAGACATATCACTAAGAGCTCATCAATGAGCTGTTCATGAGCAATCAGATGAAAGTACTGGTGAAATTTATTCGGATTTTAATCTAAACCGGGAAAAAAAACATTTATTTACTCATTCACAGATAGTGTGCATGAGATATTGCATCTCGTTCATTTATTTAGAAATGTATGTTGCGCTTCTCTTTTGTGCATTTTACAATGTTAGATGAGCACTTCGATGAGTACATAATGAGTGTCACGAGGAGCTCATTAATGAGTATGTCAATGGGGGTGTCGAAGAGCTTATTAATGAGCAAGTCAATGAGTGTCGCGATGAGTTTATTAATGAGCATAACAATGAGTGTCACGATGAGCTTATTAATGTACATGTCAATGAGTGTCAAGATGAGTTCATAAATGAGAATCTGATTTTAAGATTGATTACATATATTTTTCCGAAATCGTCGCTGCGGCGTCAGGATATGGACATAACGTCTTGTTCAGAATATGGGCGACAGTCTTTCCGCGGAAAAACAAATCAGAAAATTAATTTACAATAAACAATTTAAAAATTTAAATAAATAAGTAACAAAAATCATTTCAAATTTTCCTAGTAGAAATGTCATCTGACACGGTGATGACAAGAATGGATATTTATTTATTGCTGGGCTAGTATGTATATAGGGAGCAGTTTCATGATATCCAATGAGCCCTTCGATGAGATTTAATGAATTCTCATCAGACGGGTCATCGCAACTACATTTTCTCCTAATGTTTCTTCATGAATTGCAAACACCTTGATGCTTTTTAGTCAAATTATTATTGGATAACATAATAAATGCCCCTGGCAGAGCAGGAGACAAGGTAAAACTGTGAGCAACTTCTACTAGGGAACAGCTGTTCAATACACCCTCATTCGCCAGTGTGTAAAAAACAAAGTGCTTGATAACTGAAAAATGTAAACATTTCCCCTTCAGGAAAAAAACAGGTATATTTCACTTTGTCATACACATGCTCAATTTCCTTAAGTGCTGGTAGGCGATCAGAGATAACCACACTGATAGGACCTCTCTGATCGCTGTGTCGAAAAGTGCGACATGTTTTCTGCATATCAATGCATTTTGTAAATTCATTAGAGAAAAAAACCTTTCAGTGCAATAAAGGCGGAAAATTTCCAGCTTAAGTGCTGCGTGCAATTTTTTCTTTCATAATTTTGCATTAATTTATTTTTTATTTTTTATTTTTTGTAATGACGCCTACTCTGATGGGAAATCTCTTTCTATTGAACAGCTGTTCAAGAGATTTGTCTTTTAGTATACCAAGTTGAGCAGACCAACTCGCAGACAAATTATCAAAAGGCGAATCATCCCGATTGTAAATATTCAAAACCTTCAATAGAAGCTAAACCTCAATAAAGATATAGATATATCCAACAACTTCAATCCCGATAGGCTGCCTTAATCCTGATTTCTTCCTTAACTTTAGACACTTCTCAGAAACAGAATCCAGTCATCAACCACTTCGGGTCTTCCACACGTACATGTTCAAGGATGATCTTTCTTCCGTAAGCAATCTCTGGTTCCGCAAGGACTGTCTGTGTATACGCACATATTCATGAAACGTTATACACCAAGCAATTTCTGGGTCCCCAAAGCCTGTCCCCTTATCCTCAAGGATCGTCCTTTCTTTATGCAATTTCTTCGTCTTTACGGACTGGCTGTTCAATTCCAGCCTGCCCATTATTGTGTTTTATAACACGGGTTATAGGATCCCTAGGACAGCTCGTTTAGAACCCAGATATCTCAGACTGCCTGTCGGATAGTATAAGAAAAAGCATAAACGTACCCAGAATAAAATATTGTATAAACTGAGCCAGCAGTGGAATAGGAACAAAATGAATTCGGTTGTAATCTAGCCTTCGTGGTGTCACATTGACATTTCTGCTTGTTAGTAAAGTACCACTCAACTAAATTCGTAGTCTTTTATTTATCGAATACATTACACTGACTTTTACCGAAGAGAGTTCCTGAACCTCCGGAACTGTCCGACAAGAAGTCAGTCCTCCAGGACTGCCCTCTTACCCTGAGTTCTCAGTGCTCTAGAGCTGGTGGACTGAAAACAAGGCAAGTGGACTGAACACATAATTATCATCACTTATCTACATCAAGAACACCACAAGTTAACTGAAAATCCTATTGGCATCTCTCAAGTCCACAAACTTAACTCATGAGTGCATCTGCTGCAAACATATATGCGTTGCAATAGGAAAAGACATATGACATGTGACAATTATCGGAAAGCTCTAGCCTTCTCTAAATTAGTAAGTAGAAATTATTGGTCTCTCAGTAGACTCTTGGTGACATAGAATGATGTATTCAGCTATGTTTGTAAACTACTTCGCTTCAGTCTTATAGTATAACTTCTTATTCGACATGCTTGTTTGGTTACTTTTTGGATCTATACCTAATACAACGCAGATAAAAATTTCCTCACAAATTTATACACAACTAAAAGCCAGCGTTCCTATTCGAAAAGCTTAAATTTCTACAATCTCCTGATTCCTCGCTATAGATTTCAATATGGCCACTACTCTTACTATTATTATATTAGGAATCTATTAGCGCATGATATTCAGTATCGGAGCAAGGATAGAACTTTTGGTAGACTTATAAAATCATTTTCCCTTGTTCCAAGAAGATTTTTGTTATATCTTTAAATGTTGCCCTACTAAAAATTCAAGTTTAACTAATTTTTCTTTCACTACCAATTTTGCTTTAAATAACTCATAGGACAGTGCTTTACATTAGTATTGAATTTATTCTTTTCTCAGTCAACTGTAACGTTAGTGTTATTATTATTTTTGTCTAATTACTTGATAGTTATTTTCCTATTCCTAGTACGAAAATCTTAATTAAGTTACTATCTTCAACAAAAAATGTCATCCTCATTATGTACTGAGGCTCTTTTTACACCGATTGCATTGAGGAACCAATGTCCTCAATCAGACGGAACTTTTTTTCTACACAGGTTAATAAAAGAAGCCACAGTAAACTGATTGAAAATGCATCAATTGATTAGTAAGCAAAACATTGATGCCCAGAATATTCAAAAGATCTGCATTAACTTAGCAAAGGACGCAAATACTAGAAAGACTAATGGGAAAGATACATTCTCTATAGTCTCCAGTCTACAGAAGCTAAAATCCCAAAATATTTTCAAGGGAAGATATTTGTCTCTCGAGATCAAAAGTTTAGGTCTCCGGAGACCTAAAAAAGTCTCTAGATACACGTCTCCAAAGTGTATACATGAAATGCGATTGGTCCCTGGACATCTTCAGAGATCTTGGTTAATGATCAAAATGAGATTGTTATAAAGAATTATTACAAAAGTTATTAATACTTTTGTGTAATGCGAAAAGTGAAACTACAATACTAACAATATTATTAATATTTTGCAAAGTATGCATTTTGAGATATTCACGGATAAAGATATTTTTATTATCCATAATTGTTTTTCTTATAAAAACCATTCCTTATAAAAAATTTCCCTGAGACAATCTAAAGATCATTCCTCTGTGATAATTACGTCTAAAGTTATTATTACTTTAATATAACTGCACATACCAAAAATTGGGAAATTTTAAACATTTCAAAGTCAGTTTAACTTCAATTAATTCAGCCAGCATTCATTGGAGGACAAAAAGACTGAGTTTCAGCAAAAGAGGAACGTTGGGAATGTGCAAATTTTGTTCAATTTTCGAAATTAAATAAATATTAAAAAAAAAACAATTGTCAATCTCACTCCACATTTAACTGATAGAGCAGAACAAATAAATAGTCTCCGGAGACCTGGAGACGAAAACTAAGCAAACTTCGGAGACCAGCAGACCGAATATGGAGACCCATTTGGTTTCAAATACACCATGGGAGGCCGGAGACTAAAAAGGCCTCTAGAGATTTGGTTTTATTATAGATTTTTGGCATCCCCTAAGTATTTACATGGGTCTCTGGATTCCCAGAGAGACCAAGAAAGTGGACTCTGTAGGTTTAAGTCTGTCGCCGTGTGGCTAAGGAAACTTTTATAAAATTCATATCAGCTGACACATCATAGCTACAATTATACCAAGGTTGGTATACTGGTCATCAGGCAACCAATCGCTAACTAAACTTAAACTTTCATATATCCTTAATAGGGTTGCCACTCATTAAAAATATCTTCTACCAATATATGGTTTTAAATGTACCAAAAATATACCAAGCTTGATTATAATAAAAAGTGCCACAAATGTACCGAAAACTGCTGTGATTCTTACAGTATCAACATATATTTTATCGACATACTTACATACACTCAACCTTTTAGGTTAAGCTGAGCAGTAAACATAGATAGGAAACATTCTACAGATTGGTTGGAGTACCTCCTCTTCTGAAATGCGTTATAAGCAGGACTAAGCCAGGAATTAGATTAATCTGACCAGCCTGAATGGAGATAAGCAACACAGCTTTAATTCCTATTGTAAATTTTGGTTAAATTTTAAAATTTGTAACTGTCAGCTTTCTTAACCCTTCATTACTACCCGGGGTCGTAAGCGCCTCCAAAAATAATTCATTTATGTTTTTATCTATACAATATTGAAAATTCTCATCGCTCATTGCCTTAAAAGCGTACTAAGGATAACTGAAATTCATTCGGTGCCAATATAAAAAAAATCAGTGCGTTTTTCTGAGAAATATAAAGGGGCTGGAGTCGTTTACGATCCCACGGTAGGAATAGCGCAGTTGGAAAATTCAAGAATTTTTTCTCTGGGAAAACTAACAAAAGGTGAATGAAAAGTTTACAATGTTTTTCTCAATTTTTACATATTTGTAGTATCTTATAGTGTCTAGACCAAAAATGTGATATGTGTGGTAACTTTTGATCAATTCTGTCGCAAATATAGTGCGCCAAGGAAGACACGCTGGAGGCCAATTAAGTGTATTTTATGGCCTATTAAATACTGTAGGAATAAGCTCGTTTACACCTTTACGTCTTTCAAACTCAAGAAACAAAGAGTCTGGTGAAAAAAACGCTCCTTTAAAAAAAAATTGCGTTAAGTCTCCTAGGACCACATTTGGAGGAACGTTTTAAACGCCGCACTTTTCCTGCTTCGCTTAAGGACAGAATTGCCGGAATAATTGAAAAGGAAAAGCATGTTGAAGAGTTGGAAGCTCTTCGTGGAACGAGAGCAAGGGGCTGCTAAAAACATTATAAAAAAATTATTTTTTAATTGTCTTTATAAATAAAAATACTATCCCTAAATTATTAAAACTTTCACACTTAAAACTTTTGAATTTCCTAGTAAAATCGGCTAATTTCACAGGGTAGGAAAATCCGTTCTGAAACTGAGGCGATTTGATATGCATATTTTGCACACTATACGACTGAATCGTTGGAGTGTAATTGCGAAACTCAATGTATTTATACAGACTTCAGCAACGTTCTTGACAAGCTTCATCAGTCTGTTTTGTTATTTAAACTGAGATCATTAGGTTTACATTTTGGCTGTTGAACTAGTTATGATCCTACCTTAAGGATCGCAAACTTAGGACTCAGTTCTGTTCTGCTCTGTCTGAAGAAATAACGGCTTACTCCGGTGTTCCACAGGGTAATTACTTAGGGCCCCTTCTCTTCATATTATTCATAAATGATGTTTCCTATGTAGTTAACAAATCTGATTTGCTAATATACGCAGATGATCTAAAACTATATAAATCTATCGCATTGCGGCTGTCTCAAATTGCAGGATGACCTGGACAGACCTGTTGAATGGTGTGAAAAGAGTTCTCTCATTTTAAACGTTGATAAATGTAGGGTAACCATTTTCTCTCGTAAGCGAGTCTCTTAGAATGTTCTCTATGCTATGAGTGGATTATATCTGACTTGAAAATATTATTTGACTCGAAACTCACCTTTAACTTCCACATAGATCGCATCGATAATAGGGCCAACTCAATGTTAGACTTTGTAAAGCGCTGGGCAACAGAATTAGATGATATCTATATTACTAAAACTCTTCTGCCTCTTACAAAAATCACTCCGATCGTATTGAGAGCGTGGGAAGGAGATTCTTACTTTTTGCTCTAGGAGGTCTCGAATGGAGGATTAGACTTCATCTTCGTCCTTATAACGAAAGATAAAATTTAATACACCATCCTACTCTTGAAACTCGTAGTTCAACTAGTGAAGGTTGACATCGACATGCCTTTGATGCTTCAGAAAATTAATTTAAATTCACGATCTCGACACTTGCGATCTAATGACTTTATTTATTTGTGCTCACATCGTACTAACTATGGACACTTTGAGCCTATGACTAGAATGTGCTTTACTTTTAATTTAAATTTCAATTCGATAGATTTTAATATTAGTAAGACTCAATTAAGAAAAACCCTCAATAATTGTTCTGTACTATAGATTTAATTTAATTATTATATCCTGGGACCATTTAGCGAAATAAATAAATCAGTTGTTCAGTAAATAAATATGGCACTTTATTATATAACCAGCCATTTGTATTTCAGTATTAAAAAGCATTGAAGAAATTGTTTCAGTATTGTCTAACTTCTAGTGGCTTTTGGCGCATTATACAAATTTTACAATAAAAATCTACCTTTGTACCCATCAGGCAAAATCTACCACTTTTGGTACAATTTTACCCTGATCCAGAATTAAGTGAAAATATCGTAATTAAAATTATATTCTCTGAGAAAAGTCTCATATGAGAATTACATAGACATTTTCATCACACTCGAGTATAAGGTTTTACATTTAAATACTTAATTAATTTCACTGCGAGTGTAAAAACTTTCTGAACGTACAAAGTTTACATACAAGAAAAAAATCACATTCCTGTCGTTTTAATTAAGAGGACAACAAAGACACTCAAATTAAATCTAAATTAGAAAAGTTTTTTCCTGTTAATTAGAATTCGTCTCTCATTATATTAAGACTCTTTAATCACACACACTTGTACACCATTTATATATGTAATTTTTAAAGTTTCTCACAACACAAAAGTTGAAAGAAAATGAAAGAAAATGTTTTAAATCTATCGGCAGTAAAATTATATTCAACAGTCGGGCAAATATCAAGAGAGTGGTGATAAAAGACACCTCAAAACTAATAAATTAAATAAATAAATCAAAATTGTCGTCCTTACTAAAGATATGTCGTTCCGGATCAGGATCGGAGTCATCTAATTTGGACCCAATTCTGCGGAATTGTTCCATCGTTTTTTCCGTAATTATATTTAAAGAAACATGTTGCGAGTTCAGTTAATTTTTTATTATAGAATTAAGAGCTAACTAATTAAGCTTCCAATTAAAAATTTAAGAAAGTAAATTTGCCGATTCTACTTAGCATTAAGTACTTGCACAAGCTTTGGGCAAGACTTTTTATGTGGGCAGGCCCGAAAATGAAGACCCAGAGACCCTAAGTACGAAATTATATGCAAAGAAAGTTCGTTGCAAAAGAACGGAAGAACCTCATTATAGTTCACAGTTCTTCACTCATTTCAGCGCTAAAAATGACAGTTCTGCCGAACTGTTTTACGCTGGTGTACAACATTCAGAGCGTTATTTGGATAAATGTTGTCCATAAAGCCACTTTTCAGAATGTACTTGTATAACTCCAGGGCCGACAATTGCTTTCCCAGTATAGCCACAGCACACGACAAATGAGCTTGCAGTATCTGTATCGTTTTCCAAAGTCCAATTTAAGTCCTAAATAGAAGGCTTTCAAGCTCCGTGCGCCTTTCACGATAAAATCAAACTGTTTACTTTAATTCTCGTAAGCAGAACCACGTTTTTGTAGTTCTGCAATCGACCTGTCAATAATTCCGTTGAAAATGGTAATCCTGAATCCATTCCTACCTGATAGTGCGACTTAGATCTCGTTTGTTTTTACTTCATCAATTGAGATTTTAGCACCCCTAAAAATTGGTCGTCCTGCTTTGTCTATTGGTAAGTCCGCCCCCGTAGACAGAAACAATAAAGTAATTAAAATTTTATTTTAATGTCCGGTGTCGTATGTCCTCTACCTCTTGCGGGGCCCCGTACAAGGTTGGGCTCACAGGACTTAAGTTACTGGTATACAAAACCTCAATTTCATCACTTGTAATAAATTCAATGTATACACAACGCGCCTCAGAAAAACACAAAACCAGTAGACGGGATTTTGCGACTTTGTTTTACACAATTGATAAAGGGGATGATTTTGCACTCCACTGTGCACATAAGCTAAATTAAATAAGACCGGACCAATATTTATGTTGAGCTCAAATTTGCCAGTGTAAAAGTTCATTGCAGTCTGCAGAAATAAACAGCTATCAGAATTCATGAAGAAGTAGTCGATTTATTCTAGGAATTCAAATTTATCGACATTTCTACACGTTTCCATTCCTTCATCACTTATTTACAGTTTTTTTTTTTTCACCCCTCATTTTTATATTTTGAGTCAAGAAAGGTAATTTTGGCTTCATTCCTATAACTACACAAATTTCATATGATATTTATGATTCTTATATGTTCTGAGTGGTGTACGAGTAAAATAAAGCAAGGTCCTAGAAATTATTAAAATATTCAACCAGAAAAGGCGAATGTGCTCAGATCAGTAATTTTTTTTTCTGCTTTTTTGTTTTATAAAATTGCCTAAACATAGGAACGAGTGAATGACAACTCCATTAATTATGGACCCGTTCCAGTCATTATTTATATGGACCCATTCAGAATAGTTCCGCTCGTTCCGCACTAGTCGTTACTACCTATATGCACTTCTCTAATTCCCTAAACACTTTAAGGTTAAAATTAAGAGTACGAGGCGACTAGGACACAGGGATACCATGATCTGAGTTGAGCTATTAAGTGTCCCTTATAAGTTTCATAAACACTTAAAAGAAACAGAAAAAAAAGAACAACAAACAATTGTTAAAAAGGATAACACAAAAATTCTATTCATGAAAAGGACAGAAATACTCCGGGACAAAAATTTGTGTTTATCTCAATTGAAACAAATTTCTCCACAACATCTTCTACTTAAGTAATATATCTACACACGTATATACCACAGTTATTATACAATTTAGTAGTTTTGCAATTACAAGGTTAAGTCTATCTATGCTTAGGCTTTGTCCCTTTTTATTCAATGGATATCCAAAAAGGGACAAATCCTTCAACAACTTCATAAACATGACAACACACTATATATACATTTTCCAGGATAAATTTCTATGCTGCTATCTACCGAACCAAACGGAGGCTTAGCTAGTCAACAACACAATATCTAAGTGGCAGAGAGAGGACCTGTATAATCCTCAGGAAGACTTTTGCTTGCTGTTGGTTTTTGTTGGTGAATTTTCGCTAATTTTGTCTTTTGCCGGAAAATATGTTTCCTTCCTTTAGTCTTTTCATTATGTAGATACATATATAAAGACGCACATATATGTATGTACATATATACCTACACCCATCCGGTGTATTGTACAAGATGTGATATTATATGCCATGAAATCCCTATGGGCATAAGAAAATATATTAACAAGTGGATAAAAATCCCATAGAGATACCCTCTCTCTCTCTCTCTCTCCCTCCCTATCTCTGAATTAGACTTGTGGAACTTATATTTTTATGAAGTTTTCCTATTAATAAAGTTTGTTTTAGTATAGCGGTGCGGCGGCATCCTTGATATTTTGGACTATGGCCAGTAATAGGTAGCTGTCCATATAATATTTATAAGCTCGCTATTCCCTAATGATCATTTATAAAGGAAAAGTTCCGTATAAAATACAATATAAGAAAACTTATTAATTAAGATAAATAATTAAAATGGCTGCTATATATCTACCGCATCATGGAAAAAGTTCACGGTCAAATATACAAATATTTCTTCAAACGGAAAAATTCACGTTATATAATTAATTTCCCGTTTTTGTGTGGTTCTCCAGTATCAACACTTGTAGAATGTTGCCGTTTGCGGGGCAAATGAAAAACAAAGTTTGCCGCATACCTACCAACATGTATAGTAAACATATATAACTATGTATATTTATACACATCTGTATATATACGCACACGTGGGCTTTGGAAAACGCACGTTTATTTCCCAATTTAACTTAGCTCACCACTATACCCCCTTGTTCATTGCGCACGTGTATTTACTCTTGTGAAAATGAGAATAAGAAGAAAAAAAAACAAAGCGAAAAAAAAACAACATAAAACCGGCAACAATAAACTTGAAATTAACTTTCGCCGCAATTTTCTTCCTCGTAGGCAAATTGAAATATAATTTAGAGCTATAGTGAGAAGGAGATAGAGAGAGAAAGAGAGATAGAGAACGAAATGATTAAGAGGTGGTGAAGGGACAGGAAAAAAGGCACTTAATTAATTATAGCTTATCGCAATTTAATTAACACATTTCAATACACACACACACACACACACGTTACCTGTTTTTTTGCACGGCATTTAGTAAGGTTTCATTTTAGCAGCACACACATGCACACACACTAGTTCAAAGAAATCGTGAAAAACGAAAATATTTTAATTCAAAATAACCGACACACACTAATAGATAATTATCACAATTAAAAAACACTGCAAAACTGAATTAAGGATATGTTTTTTTTTATAATTATTAATTAAGAGAATGTTTTAAGATAGGACTCTATTATATAGTATAGTTAGTGTACATATGTATGTATATAAACCACAGATGAATTTCACAAAACTAATTGACTTTTCATAGTATCTATTTCCGGTATATAGAAAGAACCGCAAATCGATTGGGAATTGTCCAAAAACTATACGAGCCGCAATTAGTGCATTTCGGTTTAATTAGCGTATCAACATTGCTAATTCACTTAATCTAATTATATTTTATGTATGTATGTATGTTTGTGTGTATATTACATATATCTATATATACATCAGAAATAAATCAGGCATTTATCGCCAATGTCACTTAAAGATAAAATCCTTCACTACACTTTTTTACTTTGTTCTAATTCAATTTCAAGATTGCAAACGTTGAATAATAAAATCACACACTTATACAAAAAGGCACCCGCATTAATCGCCTTTTTATTCTTCCTACAGACACACCCACACACGCACCACAATTATTTAGATCACCGAGATTATAAACAGTTTTTCTGTTTTTTTGTTTTTTTTTCGATATTTAGTTCAAATTTACTAAAATATTTTCTTAGAAAATTCTTTTCACGTTATTCTCCATCATTAAGAAGAAAAAAAACCGGAACAAATTGGATAGAACGTTGTCATCGGACAGGTGTTGCGCTAGTACTAAACTCTTCGGCTTAAAACCCTACTCAACTCTTATGGTTTAGTTTAGCAGCTGCAAATGAAAATTGTAAAAAAAATTGTCGTATATAGAAATTTTATTGTAATTTAAATTTTTGATTTTAATTGTTATTTAATTTGATTTTAGTATTTTTTTTGTTTTTATATAAAATCTTTTTTTTTCTTTTTTTTTCAATTTATAACTGTGTTGTTGTTAGATAGGAATTCAGCAACAGAATGTGACTGATACGCGCGCGTATCTACTTATAGCAATTATAAATGTTTTTATTGAAAAATTCACACAATTAATTAAGAAAAAATTAATAATAGAGACAGAGATGATGCACACACTTTGTGTAAGTTGGTTCCTTTGCGTTACACCCGAGTACTACTACTGGAAAATTTATATGAGTGTTTTCCTGAGAACACTTTGAACGGTCTGTTTTTCCATTTACCCGACAAGAAACAACAACAACAATAACAAAGCTAACAGGGAATATATAAAACAAAAACAAAAAACAAAAAACAGTAAAAAAAACAGAAAAAAAAACAAAAAAAAAAGGAAAAACCGAGCGAAATCATACCAGTGTACCATACCAGAATATACCAATATACCATACCATACCATATCAAACCATATACAGCACCAAAAATTCACCCATATCTCTCCCCTCCATACCCCCACCCAGCTTCAACTATTTTAAGAGTGTAGATGAAGCAAACACCCCATATCCAGACACATACCACGTATTAACATACCCCCCCCCCCCTCCTTCAAACGCCATTCTCCGAAAAGCAGATAGACGTTTTTGAAAAGTGAAAAACATAGTTGGCATCCATGTGATAGCAACAGGCATCAATTGCACTGCTAAGAAAGGTCGCTGAATATAAGCTGCAATTATTGTAGATACATACATATATAAATAACACACAATTCAGCCATGAATTCAGCCGATGTATAGAAGGCTCACATCACAAACGCGAACGGACATACTCATACACCCCCCCCCCCCCCCTTCTCCTTCTCCAGCCAAAATATAGTTGGAGAATGCAATAGTTGTAACAGAATTTTCACCCGTTGCTGGGGTAAATTTGTGTACTTGTTTTTTTTTCTTTGTTTTGTTTTGTTTTCCTTTTTTAATCTTATTTTATTTAAAGGAGGAGCACGATATTTCCCCTTTTACAATGACGTCACTGATATAGATTGAAAATGCATCCGCGCCCTGCATACACCTGTTCATTCTTTCATTCAGTGTTTTTGAAAGGATACTGACGCCGTAGAAGCGGTGGGCGGGTACAAGAGTAGATGGCATGCTCTAACGCATGCGTCGTATTTTATATTATACGAGATATATACCTATATTTATTATAACAGTTATATCTCTTGTACAAGTAGGTAATACACCGCATATCATCATTGTGTCACCACATCGTGCTTTTCATCGCACCGATACGTGCAGCATACTTACGAAATAGTATAAACAAACCCATAGCCTTGCTGCTAAAGTTGTTGCATCTGATTTTCGTAGTGTTTTATTGTGTGTAAATGTTGTTACACCTTGTTTTTGACATTTTTAATTCGGAGTTTTTTTTTTATGTTAAATAAATGAAAAAAACGAAACAAAAGAAAGCGGAAAATTATATTCCAATTTCGAATTGATGATGATGTTCAAGCCGCTTTTTATGTAGTAAGCACACAAAATACATATGCAAAAATAGAACGTAATAGAATTGTTATACTATGAAGTAAAAGCAGAATACATGGTGCTCTCTTGTCAGTTTACACTTACTGTAGTTACTGTGCACTGTGTGTATTGAGTGTGTGTGAGGAGTTCGGAAAAGGTGGTAGTAATGCGCGCGCATAATTATTGCAACAACATCAAACAAAACTTCCAGTAGCGCATATAATTCACTGGAAGGATCTCTGCTGTTACTAAATATTTTGCAGTAAATGCACTAAATCTGTTCTAACCACTCTCTCTCTCTCCCTCTCTCTCTCTGCGTATAGTTAGTATACGTTCCACAAAGCAATTCTATTTCCTGTGTTTTGTTTTTTTTTTTTTTGTACCCACAGTTCAAGCTTTAATTTTTGAAATAGGTGAAAGTTTACGGATTTAATTGGCACACATAAACAAATCATTTTCTTCTAAGTGCACCATGTGAAAATTGATACAATTAAAAAAGATTTTAATTTTAGCAAAATAAAAATGATGCTGACATCCAGCACATGTTCTTGCAATGGTCCCCCATGGTCCATTATCAGATTTTGTTCGTTAAATTTTCTACGCCCGCAAACATGATTGTCGAAGTTTTTAATCAGTTAAGGGTGAAAAAAAGAAATCGATAAATTCCTGCACTCTTTATATGTAGGTGGGTAGGTCTGTATATGTCTTATCGATGGGATGTGGGGGCGTTAGGTTGGGATGCCCGTCGATATGATATCATAAACCTATCGGACATAAAATAAGAGATAATAGGAAAGAGTTTTTCTTGTTTGTCAACACTTATTATAACTGTGCCGAGGCGAACTTATAACATTCTGCTATGTAGTACACACCCTCGCCGATTCCTGTCTTTTTTTTTACAGTTTCTGGTCATTTTATAGATATAAAATTCGATCATAAAGAAAAATTTATGTGGAAGCATTTCATTCAACATAAGAAGGAGGAGCACATCTTTTGCGGCAGACTTTAGCGAAAAACTTGAGAATAATTTTAACGGGAATTTTTTATGAGGGTTGGTTGGTGGTGGGGGCATTTTACATACATAAATTTCGAATATTGGACTCTGGGAATTTGGGATTTATTTGAAATCGGAGCGGGAAAGTGTGTATTAAGTACTTAAGGAAAGAGTTTTATATTATAAACCACTTTTAGCTGGGGAAAATAAGTTTTTAGTTAAATGTTGTTGTTGTTGTGTTTTTTTTTGTGTGTGTGTTTTTCTGTGGAATTTATGTATGTGGGTACTATAAAATATGACATCTGAACTCTGCGAATGGTGCAGAATGCGATCCGACTAGTCATAGACTGAGCTACGAATTTCGTACCTTGCATCAATCTATTGAAAACAGATCTGTCCCTCTTTACTAAGACAGGGAAAGGTAATATTTCCAAATTGAACCTGTCCTTTGTACGCTCTACAAGCTTGGGACTAAAGACAGGGTAAAATGTCTAGTTATCATATTAGATATAAAGCTTAGCTGAAAATCACAGCTCGAGGACAGAGTGCTGCAGATCCATAGGAAAAAATTTAGGACTTTAAACGCGGTTGATCCTATGGTTCTACACTAGCGTCATCCGACTCATGCCAACCTACGGTTCTTTGGCGTGGTGGAAGGTAATTAAGTACGCCAATTATAATTAAATATTGGATAAGATTCAAAGATTGTGAATTCTCAGTATAAGTGGCGCTCACAAGTCAACCAGCTCTGGAGCTCTTAAGGTCATCCTCAACATACAACCCATACATATACACGTCAAGGAGAGGGTGTCAATGGCTGTGCTGAGGCTGAATCTCAATCAGAGCTGGATTCACATTGGTACAAGATAATCTATATTTGAATTCGTACAGTCCATTGTACCTGACATAGACAGAGATAGCGATCATCTCGTCGAAGCTATGCTGAAAAACAACTTTAAATCGAAAAATCTAGATAGGGCCGAATGGGAATCACATTCCATACTTCAACCATTAACAAACGCAATCTTATATACAGACAGCTTCACATGGAAGACAACCCAGAGCGGGAGTATTTTTGCGAGGAGCCTCACATCGAAATTGCCATACATTTTGACAGTCATGTCACAGTTTTCCACGCGGAACACACAGCGAGAAGTTATCTCCTTAACCTGCCAAGACTTCGTCAAAACGTTTTACCACCTCTAAACATTTATTGGAATGTAAAACTACCCTGAACAGCTGGGTACTGATGCTTTGGTTACCAGATAACAGCAACATTAGTGGGAATGAAAAGGGGGACGAACTAAATCATCTAAGTGCAACCTGAGAGGCATCCTGTACCACAATTGGGATCGCACAAAAACACCTTGGCTCTAATATTTCGGCTTGGGCGGTTGGCAAACACAGTCGTCTTTGGTAAGATGACCATTCTGGTAGAAATGCAAAGGAACTATGGGGCACACCTAATCCAAGTGAAACGAAAAGACTATTGGGGCTAAACAAGCTAAACAAGGCAACACTGAGAACTCTGGTATCCTTTAGTGGTCACCCTACTCAGAATTTGGATTATTGACGATCCGGTGTGTAAAGAATACGGAGGGGAATCCGAAATGGTGACTTATTTTCTTTGTCACTGTACAACTGCCTCAGGAAAACGTTACAGATTTCTTCCTCCTGTGAGAACTGTATGAAGCCGGTAATGATGGTTGGGGACCAATTGTGAATTTTATTAGAGCGTCCGGGTGGGACTTAGAAGCAATGAGCATAAGTTTGGAGTTCATGGGATCCAGTCCGGATTCGAATCTCGCTACAATCCATGTCCTTATTTAAAATTTAAGCTCAACCATGATATTCTCAGTTTCAAAGATATAAACGAATATGAAACTTTTAGTTTTCTAAAGAACTGAAAACAGTTCTATCGCAGTGGGTAAGCTGTCTAGTCAAAATGGTATATTTGAGCTCTGTGAAAGAAATTTCAAAGAAGCGACCGTATTCGTTCTGCACAAAACAGAAAATAGTCAATTCGTTTATAACTTTGAAACAGATTTATATAACAATGCTGTTTTTTTCATTTGCATGTACTAAAACTCGAAGGGGTTGGTATTTAAAAAGGTCGTAATATGTAATAAAAAATTAAAATACTGAAAGGGTCAGAAATTGTCTTAGTTGACAATTTTATGACTGAATTTAGATACGAATAGCCGGGCAACCACAAGTGAACGAAATTTTAACGAAAATTAACATAATCATGTGAAGTTCAATATAGTCGCATATATTTTAATTTGTTCTATCATGGTCAGTCTTACGCCCGTCAACGTAAGTCCATTATAGGTCAGCCTAAAGAGTTGTACTTACCGAATTCACAATAGTAGCGACATCAGCCAACAATCACAAACAGTCTCGACAACAAAAAGAGAGATCGGATCAACTCCAGTAACCCATTTCACCACAATCGATCACTGTGTTGTCGGCGTGACTTTAGAAGTCTGGACTTAAACACAACTGATTGTGAAACGGATGGAGTTGCCACAATCCGATGTCAAGTCAGAAATCACTGTTGTAATGAATAGCGACCCCCAGCAACAGAAAAAGAAGAAGATTCTGACTTTAAATTTGCTTTTTTATAGTTATCGCGTAGAATTTTCCATATTGTTATGCAATAATCAACTGAAAACTAATTAGACTTTTAAATCCATATTGTCACGACTTTAGTATTTGAACATAAGAGCCTCGCAATATCCATCCAAATCATATCAATCCCTCACTTTTACAGTTGATGTAAATTTTTAGTGCACTTCCTCAATCAATTTTTATTCACAATTTATGATTGGCTCTTACTTTTATGCTATCACCGCATCCTACAACCTCAAAATGAAAAAAACAGATGCCAGAATAATTTCTCTCGTTTAATCTTTGTAGGTAGCCTTGCAACAGCCGACGACCAAATTATAATTTTAACAAGCCCGACGGCGAGTTCGACAGTCGTAATGTTGCGCAGTCCCATGAGACACGATGTGCTTTTGAAACTTTGACAGTGAGCCTCTTTTTAGACGATTACCATTGGCCGTCCTAATTGCGCGACGCCTGCAAGCCCATGGACTGTTAGTTCTGGACTGCCGATGAGAACTGATGTTGGTCACACATTATTCAGTTTAACTCACAGTCCAAACTAACAGGCCATGTCTTTGAGGCCGTAGTCTGCAAGCAAGCTGCAATGTCGTCACAGACTATCAGTTCGCGGGTCAGTCCAACTTCATATTTCAAAGCGATAAAATGGCTGTTGCAAGGAAAAAGAAGTTGTGCTTTTTGTATATTGTTACGAGCGTGCCCTTACTTCGTTATTTAAAACACAATATTTCAGATATCATTAATAAGTTCTTTCTTTATTTAACTGTTTACTCTCACAAATTCACAAATAATCAAATCAACTCTTTATTTATGGCTAGTACTGTACTTCTAATTATTAAAATCCGTTCAATTCACTCTCTGAAATTAGACTCCGCCTCCTGGATGTGAATAGCGCCGTATTTATACTCTACAAATTATACTAGAACCTTCCTGAATATTCCGTTTTCTGAACCCAAGGTTTACTAAGATGTCACTAGCCTAAAGTTGCTTCCATTTCCAACAGATGTCGCTTGTGTTACTTTGTGGCACGTAACAATATTATATTGTTTTATTAAACAAAAACCCGACAAAAATTAAAAAAAAGATTTTTGTTGAAAAATTGGTTCCTGGAGTGCGAGAAATGTTCGCATAAGATTCTCGTGAAAAAGTTAAAAGCATTCACAGATCAACGCATAATCGCGGAAGCGGGAGCGAATTTTGGCGGGAATTAGCGAGAGCAAGCAATTATGAACCAATCACACCCAGCGAAGCGGGAGCGAATTGGTCCCGTCGTTCTTATAAATTTTTTGTTATGATATTCACCATTCCTTCTTTCGAGAACTATGCGAATGATGGGAAAAATGCCGCATGCTTCGAACCGAAAATGAAACGCTGCAATCCCGCGTTCGCTACCTAGAAAAAATGCGTCAGTGCGAGTGGTTCCATATCCCGTAGTTTCCGCATGGTTTCCGAGTTCCACAAAAATTTCACTCCCGTTACCGCGCCCGCGGTTTCGCATTGGTCTGTGAAGGTCTTAAGAACGCGGATGATTTGAAGAATCATGTTCGTATGGATGACCGGTGCCTTCAAATTTTACTGAAGTTGGTTAAACCTTACATTAAAAACAAGTAAAGACCTAGAAATCGTCTAAGACTAATTATAAGTAATACCCTAGATGAATGCCCGAATGTAAAATCGTATGGGCGGCCACCCATATGTGCAAGTTTGATTTTTGAAGTGGTTTCTCAGATATATTTCTAGAACGGTTTATCGGACTGCAAAAATTATTGTAACAACTTTCATAGAATTTCATATTCTGAACAAGTTTTCAGTACTACAAAAACGGATCGTGTTCACAGTATACGTAAAACCCCTAAATTTTTATATGGCAACACCAAGAAGAGGCAGTCCATTTTTGCAACTATATTTCCTATTTTTACAAAAAAGTCGTGTATTAACTTTTATAGCTCTCTACGTTGACGCGCGTTATTATAGGAAGTGTCCAAATATATAATGAAAAACGGAATTTTTGCATGGCAACCCTATATATTCCATTTTCGAATTTAAGTTTACTTTTTCTTTAAATCCAGTGTTTAAAATTTCATCTCTCTAAGCACACGCTTTCTGGAATAATCGTGTGCACAGATAGACAGACGGACAGACGCACAGACGGATATGCAAAAATTCAAATAACTTTTAATATTATGGGTGGGTTTTCAATTCATTTTATTCTAGCAGAATTATCTCTACGCGTTACAGACTGAATGATAAACTTAGAAAACCCTAAGATTTCAACCAGGGTATAAAAAGAATATCAGATTAAGACATCCTATAAACGCAAAAAAGAGACTTATAGTCTTATCCCAACATTGAAATTTCTAGGCACTGGGGGCCTATTCTTTAATTACGAATGGTTTTCACGAATTCGTTATATAACGAATGGTTGAAAACGAATCGAATACCCGCTCGTATTCTTGAACCTCATCGTTATAAAGTCGAAGTGGTGGTGAACAAATTGTTCAACATAACGAGTATGGTAGTATTAAATCTGTCAATTTACAAATTGAATATTGTCAACTGTTTCATGTTTTAAAATATAATTTGTAAAAAATATCTAAGTTCAGTGAAATGTCATTATTGTTTGCGTCTGAAATTGTTGAAGAATCTATGGAAAATTAATTACGTCGATTGTTAATCAGTTCCTGCACCCTTAATTCATCGATGGATAGGAAAAATTTTGCAAGAGAACCTCCAGCAGTGCCATGCCAATATTTTTTTGCCACCGCAGATTTTCCTTTCCCATACATTTTAAATCCTGCTGACTCTGGAAATTTTCTATTAGCTTTGTTTCGAATATAATATCATAAAAAAAATTATATGAATTTATGAACGATTACATTCCTTTCTCCAACTTTTCCAGTCCTTTTGCGCTCCAGGTAGGGAATTTAATACTGATGCTAGCTTTTGCCACAATTCCGTGGCAGAGTTATCATATTTACCAAATTTCAGTTTCGGGTTTTCCTCTAAAAATTCAAATGTTTTAGTCTTTTGAGCATATGACATTTTCGCACATCTTTTATTTCCCTTTATCATCCGTAAATTAGCAGCTGATTCACTCTTCGCTTGGCATAACAAATGGTTGAACCCACTCGTTAAGTAACGAAGGGTTTGCGTTCGGTATATAACAAATGCAGATTTCAAGAATACGACTTGTGTCAATTCCGAATGGTTTTGACAGTATAACGGATACGCGAATGTGCCTTCGTTATTCAAGAATAGGCCCCCTGGTCGAAGATTTGAAATTCTCGACGATTATATTGCCGCAAGCTTTGGGAACCATTATACCGGAGACATGTAAATGCATTTATAATGGTTTGATAAAAAGGATTAAGTGCTGGATTTTGATTTGTTTTGCCATAACGCCTTATTATTACGACAAATATTAATAAAGCCGGTAATAAGATCCTCCTTTTTGGCCATTTTTTAAATTGTTATATGCTGAATTACGGCTTAAATATTTGCGGGAACAAAAGTTTCAGGCGACAGCCGCGGACGACGTAACTGCAATACACACTGCCAGTTCCTTATCAGTTTCGTTGGACTGCAGGCCTGGTTATGCAGGCGGCCTGTAAGTGAATGGGTACCATAAGGCCTTAGTCAGTCACACACAGGTAGTTTGGTCAATTGTCTTCCACCAACTCGACAGACAACATGTTCTGAAGCCAGACTATTTCGTCTAACTGTGTTGGCTTGATTGGTGGTGAGTGCACACTTCTCTTTCTTTCTCCCGCCACAATGTTGGCCTATTTGAAGGTAAACGCATGTTAATCGTGTTGGTCATATATGTGTTGAGTAAGATTTCGTACATATTTTACTATCTGTTCATATGGGAAAATACATTATTCTCAACTTTCATTTTGTGCATTATGTAAACAAGCCTCCGTATTAAAAGGTTGATTCAGAAATTTTGTTGTTGTTTAATCCTTTTTGAATTTAACAGTATAAAATCTAAGTACTACTTTTTAAATAGAATTGTTTATATTATTTACTCAAACTTAACATTGCACATGAAAATGGGAAAATTTGTGGAATTCTGCTGCCTTAATACCACAAAAACACTGGAAAGCAATTATAGCTTTTATCGTTTAACACAGAGTATCTTCTTAAGTATAAGAAAAACAAAAAAACAATGTTAACAATTTTTTATATTATTCCATAATGTTTCCATCAATTTTAAAATATTCCCCACCTTCCATAGTAGATAATTCAGTTTTCTTCATTTCAAACATGACTGAAAGTATTTTCTAATCAATGAATCGGCAGAGCTACATATTTGCGCCAGTTGCTCTTGCTCACTGCGCGCTGTACAACGAGAAGGTGATAACGGTATTCTGTGTTTAGCTCTTCATAACTTTTAAATTATAATTCAAAAATAATTCAAATATTAGCCCGTTTTACAGGTAAATTTGTTACTTTTATGGTAATAAGTTTTCATTAATTTTCAAATAAGAACAGTATGAAAAAGAAGAAATATTTGCTCCCACTTTGAAGTGACATTTCATTTATCTATGTGTTTTTGTCATTGTAGTATGAAGACAATAGAATCCAGCACATTTTCTCATTTTTATGTGTAGTGTTATGTTTGAATTAAAGAAATATAAACAATTTTATTAAACAAAGTACTTAGATTTTTGTACTGTTAAATGCAGAAAGAACTAACCAACAAAATTCCTGAATCAACCTTTTAATACGGAGGCTTGTTTACATAATGTAGAGAGTGAAAGATGAAAGTAATGTATTTATCCATAACCCGGGGGTTACACGTAATAGTATAGCTGTATGCAAGCTGCACTGCCATACTTCTTGCCCGTGTAACCTCTACTGCCCTGCTGGCAGCTCAACTTTCAGCGAACTACCATGATGAAAAACCATGGCAGCTGAGGTGATAGTAATTTGACAGTATACAGTTTTCAAGATGGCGGAAAAGAAATGCTTGAGAGAATTTGAAAAATTTATTCTGTGAAAATGAGATTTTCTGGATTCATTTGCATTACATCATTTACCAACACCTTCCTCTTCATTTTTTCTTCAGTTTTTAATATTCTGCTACTTCCTCTATTGCTATAATTTACCAATATACGCAAGACTTTACGTCTCAATGCCATTTTTTAAATGAACTTGCATGCAAGATGATAAGACATCAACCGAACTGCCTTCTGCTGTCAAGTTAAAAATCGCGTTGGAAGGGAGGCTTGCATGCAAGCTGTACTATCTCATGTAATCTCCGTGTAAGAACAGATTCTAAGAAAAGTATGGACTCGTACTTCTCTAACACGTTGAAAGAATTTGATGTCATGGCCTGGAACATAAAGATGGCAATGGGTGGGCACATGTTCCTATTCCTTTCCCCTCACCTAAGTGTTGGTCTATTTTATAGTTACAGTACGATCAACGCTGACCTGACAAGTGGCGAGCGCACAATCTTCCCCCTTCCCCCTTTGATAGACATAGTGAGTATAATGAAGTGAAAATAAGTGAATCAGTGTAGAATAAGAATCTTAAGTTTTGTAGCATAAAACCAACGATAAACAGAACTATAACAGCGTTCAGACCTACGACGCGTCTACAAAAAGGGCCCTGGGCAGTTTGTGGCGGCATGTCTGCTTCTGTCCGCACTTCTCTGAATGCATGACCAATCGCGGTATAAATCGGGCAATTTATTTTTTCGGATTTCCTTGCTAGTAATACTTGCTGAGCGTAGAAATTCAGAAATAAGTAGCCCAGAATTTCTATATGAAAATAAAACAAATAAAAAAGCTAGAATTGGTCTAAGACCAATTCTAATGATACCCTAGATGAATGCCCGTATAAAATTTCGTATGGTCACCGATCTATGCAAGTTTGATTTTTGAAGTGGTTTTTCCGATATATTTCTAGAACAGTTCGTGGAACAGAAAAAAAATGATTATAACCAATTTTATAGGATTTCATATTCTACAGAAGTTTTTAGTACAATAAAAATGACTAGAACTGATCGTTTTCACAGTTTCCGAAAAAAACCAAAAAGTTATATGGCAACACCAAGAAGGGGTTGCCCGATTTAGTCAATTTTTGAAACTTTATTTGCGATTATAAATAGCAGTTTTCTTCCACTCCTTTAATTTGCTTTTTAGCTCCGTGCTGACTTATGAACGAGGAAGACTTTGCAGAAACTAATAGCTACTCACCTCTACCCGAGATCAAATCAGTCGAAGAGGGATGGCTTCGTGCTGTCATAATCGAAGCCTCTAGCTACTAAACATGGAAGTCATCGTGGAAAGTTACATAGTATCCATCAATTTCAAACAATCAAGATACATTGGTCTCAGCTTGACATTGGTTTAGCTGGTCAATTACCGAGTTCGATTGTAACCAACAAGACGAAATAATCAATACACCTTGATCAGTTCGACATTGGGTCTGCCGGTCAATTTCTATCCTTACAGGTACCGTCAGTTTTAATAGTATCAACCGGCGAGAATCTGATGTAAGGAACAAGGCCTGTTTTGGCCAATGCAGCTGTACGTTCCCCAAGGAAACACCCAAGTGCTAAAACTTGCCGCTCCATTCCTTTACGATCACAACCTTACACATCCTATTCTCAATGAGTGATCACAGCATCTCAGGCGGTAGCATCCCGGAGACACTATAAATAGTCGCCCGACTTTGATGTGCTAGTTTAAACCTACAAGCAGTGTTCCTTACGGAACAACATTACAATCTCCACTAATCAATCGGTGGATAATTATCGAATTGGATAACTGAGCTACTGATCGCTATTAGGTCTGTTCACGTACTCGAATTTGTGTGAATGCATTATAACATTTTCACCCAAAAGCACCCAAATTCTGTTCACGTACTCAGAAAATGGGGGGAAATATCTCGACGTCATACTTACCTTTTCAATAAAGTTTTAGACCAAATCCACCCAAGGAAAAACTGGGGGTAACTATGTAACAACTGTCAAACAAATTGAAATTTGAAATCGAGAATTGTCAGAAGCTTAAATTGTCAAGGGAAACATGGAAAAGGCGGCAGAATTTGTAACTGATGTGCACTCTGTTCGCCTAGGTCGTATCAAACCCTTCAAAATAGTAAGTTAAATGAATAAATATGTTATGTCTGGCATTTTGTTTTCAAATTAAATTTCTCAGCTTGACAGCTCGTAGTTGTCACTTTCACTTTCTGCCCAAGAACACAAAAAGTTGTTCATGTACTTTCCACATTGTCCAACTTTTCCTCTTGCAAGTCCTGATCTAACAAGAGCCTCTGTGTCAAGATACGAAGTACTAAATGCACAGAGCCTCCGCAGAAACTCAGTACCACGATTATACCACAGTTTATTACATAAGACATCTAGTTTATGCTTAGGTCATAATACCTGGGTATTGACTAAAAGTCTACGAACTACCCGCACAACACCCGACGATTTAATTACTAGATAGTCCACCGGTTTTGACTTTCAATGCCCCGCTGAAGTCAATCCGAATTCTTGTTTTTTGAGTTTTCGTAATTATTTTTGGTTTCCTTGTTTTTGGTAATATTGTCAAAGCTGAAATTTAATTATGTTTGCCTCGCTAATCATTGCAAAAATGAAGTTTATTTGTATTTCCATGTTGCCCCAATAAGAACCCGTAATGCGATAGTGTTTCCATAATATAAAAATATTTTCTAAAAATAAATTACAAACATTAACGCCAAAACACAAGAAAAACGAATAAAGAAAGAAAAAAGGTAATCAAACACATAAAAAAAAACAACCTTTTGCCACATTATTCGCAATTAAGTATGGCAAAATTTTAAACATTCCAAAAGTTTTCGGAAAATTTTAACAAAAAATAATCCAAAGCAACCCTCCTCTGCCTCTCTCTATCTGGTAAGGGTAACTAAGCAATATTATACTGGAAAGGTATAAACGAACAAAAATTTTCTTCTTGCAATGAGAAAACCTTTCGAGTCGACTGCATTTAACAAAATATTTTATTACGGGTTTGGAAGGGGATGCTACCACCTACCTACTTTATTAAAAATATTTCTGAAAATAACAAATGCCAAAAATTCACTCTCTGTCCGTAGACTTTAATTATAAGCTGCCATGTAACTATACAGGAAATTGCTGTTTACAGAGTTAGATGAATTCACAAGCCTTAAACATTTGCCGAGAGAATTTTTAATAAAATGTTTCGAATTAAAAGTTGTTGGTTGGCTAGGGCAAGAAAAAAAAAGAAAAGAAAAAATCAACTACACGAAGAATATTCGCGCATATAAGCTCCAGCCGTCGTCGTATGGCGTTGCAAATTTATTTAAATTTTTTAATTCTTTTTTTTTTTGTTCACTTTTCATTTTTGTGTACCGTTTTACTTTCATTTAATGAGTTTTGATGTATGTAATATTGTGGAGGAGGTTTGGTTTGAGAGGAAAAGTATTCCCAACATTGCCATAGCCAGGCATACTTGCGGCGGGGAAATGCTTTTTGTTTTTTTTTTATAAAATCCGCTTTTTAATTAACTATATTTTAGTTGAAAGGCTCTTTACCAGAATAATGTGAATTATGAAATTAAAAAAAAACAAAAAAACAGTTGGTAGGTATTCAAGTGAGTACACATATACCTACCTGCATTAGTTGTGATATTATCGTTGTTATATTAAATACTTCAGAACATTTTTCTCCTATCCACATTGCGAAGAAATAATAATAAAAATTGAAAGCATAACGTGCTCGGAAAACAAATAGCAAAAAAAAAACATTGTAATTTTGTATAGCTCTAAAGCACTTTGAGAGTCATAAAAGGAAATACTTATCTGAATACAGAGCAACAGAAAACAAATTTTTTTAAATTTGTAACTTGGAGGCGGAGGAGATTTATATTTTCAACAGGTGTTTCATGTTTCGTTTACTTCGATCTGATTTCACAGCAATGATGAAAGAGTACAAAAAGCTTTTCGACAAGCCGCTACCAGTAATCAGCCAACTCATTTTGGATGAATTTTATGTTTTGTGTAAAGAAGTTAAAATAAAAAAAAATAAATAAAAAATAGACCTTTTGTAGAGTGGTACACATGTATAGGTAATCCCTGATGACTGAAGGGAAGTTCGGCATATATAGTTCTCTTACCCATAAAAATTATGGTTGGAATGTAGTTAAAAAGTTGAGTTGATGGAATATTTTAGAAAATGAACGTCCCTTATTGTTCGTGGATTGTGAAGGTAGTGAAAATACAAAGAAATGGAAATAAATTCCCGACCTTGGAAGAACTCTCAGGCTCTAACTGAGATTTTTTCAAAAATTGTGGTATTCATGTGGTCATATTAAGGGGGGGTTACCACTCAAATCTTAAAAAAACACGATAAGTTAGTACAAATTTGCTGCAAATCTGTGCGTACTATCATGATAAAAATTGCACATAGTTAGAGAAAAAGCATAAGTTTAGGTAATGACGTGTCAAAAATAAAGATTTCGGGGTTCTATATGTATTTAATTAGGTTTAGAAAACTCTAGAATTCATGAAATTTGCAAAGTTTGGTACCTACATAAAAACGTAATAATGATACATCAAATAGATAAATTTGTACTTGACTTTGGAACATATTGGGCTGGAAGAGGCAGTGACGGAAAGAAAACCAGTAAAAAATTTTGGGTTACTAATATATTTTCGTTTGATAGCTGCTATTTTTAGAGACGAACAACTACCAAAATTATGATATTATTTCAAAGAAAGTTGAATTTGGAACAAAGATCGAAACTTTTTCTGTTTATTTTTAAAAAAATCTCAAATTTTTTAGTGCAATGATGAAGGAAATAAAGTCAATTATGTTAACGATGGTATCGGCAAAAATTTCTTGTTTTTATATTTCTTGCATACAAGTTGGCGTTTTCAATTTATTTTATCATCGTCAGATGGAGTAATGTGCGTTTGGAAAGCTTTTTTAGCGGACTGTAGTTGCATGCTCGGAGAATGTGTCCCGCCATTTTCTGCATTAGGTACATATATGTATGTGTGTAGATTTCCCGGAATATTTTAATTTTTATCATTGGTAATTTGTTATTTTTGCTTTTGAGGCGAGAAATTTGTTGGCACTTCTATTCTGGTTATAGTTAACGAATTGTGAGTAACTATTATTTAATCATGAGACGTATTAGTAAAATTCGGGCCAATAATTATGGAATAAAGAAGAGAAAACTGAATATTGTTAGGTATATAAAGAATTCACAACTTGCTATATTGCTAATCTTACACAAACAAAATGTGTCACCCTTAGAATTGTTAGAGTAAATCCTACTAGGTCAATCTGGCTGAATTGCGTTTCTTGAAACCTGCAAAATTGCGTGCCAACAAAAGTGAGCAATTAGATAGAGATAAAATTGTATATACATATGTATATACTAAAATTGGATTAGAACCTGAAAATTGTGTTGTTGGTTAATTCAAATGGAAAAGTGTTTGATCAGCAGCACAGAGCGCATACATTTCGTTCGCCCCTTGCTGCTCCTCAACTAAATTCTAAGAAATATCCGACAGCCAAATTTAGAATCTCGCCATGCCTATGCAATTCTAGCCTACTGCTGTGCAGATTGCGCGACATGCTTTGGAGTACCTACAATACAGACAATATAGGTACTGAATATAGTGCTTTGTTACAATTTTCAAATTGCATACTTTTATGCGTTTTTGTTCACTAAGCTTTTGGGACAGAAATCGTGAGCTTTTTTTTTGTGTTGACCCCCCTTAAAAGTTTCTTGTGTAGAATCGGGGGGTATGATTAATTTATTGAAGATAAAGAAACGAGAGGCTTTATGGTGCATGTCCAGATTGAATCAGATAAAATTTGAATTTCTTTTAAAGAAGCAGAGTTACCATTTTAGCCAAAAATCGGTTCAATTTTGCCGATTTCTTCTACTTTTAGCCGAAAGAATTCGCCATTTAGCCGACAGCCGATTTTTATATTTTTTCAGCCGATTTTGGGATTAACGCAAACTTCACTTGGTTTGCTGATCGGATGTATTTTGAGCGACTTTCTTGGATGAAAATTGGATATTTTCCGCGCGTAATTGTGCGAAATTGGTGCGTCGTGGAAAATAACTTTCTATGAAACATATGTTCATAATAGAGCACTAATGTCCCTGAAAGAAAGAACGGAAAAAATATAAGCGAAATGTAGTAACTAGGAAGAATACACCACTCTTTTTGTTGGTTTTGCACTTATATTTATTCGAGCAGTTTGCATTATTTTGTATAGAATAGAATTTGGAATATGCCGATTTTTAAAACCTGTTTAGTCGATTTTAGCCAATTTTCTAGCTACACTTAGCCGACTTTAGAAAGAAATTATTGGCAACACTGTGAAGTAGTAGTTCTTAAGTAGTCAGATTGGCGCAGGACACAAACTTAGAGAACTATTTTTTCCGAACTCCTTTGGACTTCCGCACCAATGCCCCATCCCCCCAAATCAACTCCAGGGTGCGTTACTGGTCATATTAAACTCAATATGCTTTTTCAATTAAGATAGTCTACAAAGTTGTATCTTTAACAGCTTAAGAGATAATTGATCCCGTGTATGTTCTATCTGAACTCCAAATGTGTAACTACTTGGTGCAATAAAATGTTAACTCTTGTAACTCCTATTTGCTTCTTTTGTTTGTCATTTAAAACCTTGAGGTACAGGACGTTATTCAAGATACTTACACAACCTTTGGGTGTCTATTGGCTCCGTTATTAGCACTTTGTTACAATCAATCGCTGTAGGTCATAACGCGAATACTTAAAACTAAGGGGTTACAGTTAAAGTGTTTTATCAAAATATATTTCGTGTTATACGATGTAAACAAAATATCATAATCTTACATAAAAAAGGCAAAATGAACCATCTCAGGATCTAAAATTATGAATATTGAGCTCACTAGTGTATCTGGTATTAACTTTGAGCGAACAATGCGGCACATACTATTTTAATCAGAATTTACCACAAGTGTTTGTTGAAAATGACGAAGATATAGAAGCGTTTGAAGAAGGAAAATTCTTCAGACTTTTCACCTGTAAGTAGTGGAAACTGGAAGCTACTCGTTTATTTTGCAGGTTGGTAATGACGGCACCCTTGAAAGAAATAACGAAAATTGAGCCAAACAAAATTATTTTTGTATCAAAAAGTTAAAACTGGAAGAGAACTATAAGTAAAAGGATTTATCAGTCTGGAGAAGAATATTTTTGAATGCCAACCCTGTTTTGCATACCTCGTATTGATATGTACAAGACGCAAAACACGTACGTACGTAAAATATTCTACCTGTCTTGTTCGACAGTTAGCTCTCCAACTGTTTGTAAACTAGCTCACCTAAAAGGGGGAAACGGTAACGATCAAATTATCGACCAATTGCAATCACGTTGGAACCGTAGTGCTTACAATGTTGTTGAGTTGCCTTAAATATTTCAAAAGCTTTTGCTAGAGTGAGGCATCCTGCCATTATAGCCAAACTTAAAGCAGGACATTTCTCCTCTCCTCTTCTATTATCGACTGAGAGTTTTTTTTGTCTGGTCGCCGTCGGCTGCATTAAATTGCGTTACATTTGAATCTCATCATATAAATGTAGGTATGCCCCAGGGCTCATTTATCTCTCCGTATCTTTTCTCAATTTTTATTAAAGATATGCTTTCCCTTATATTCTATCCTATCCACGGTTTGGCAGATGACAGAAGCCTGCCTTGATTTCGCATACTTCTTTGACACTCTTGTGGACTCCAGAAGGAATTCCACATGAATCCAACGAAATCATTGGATAACGATCTTGAAAATATCCATACTTGGGGAAAAGAGAATCACGTCAAATTCAATGCGTCTAAGATACAAACAAGATCATCATTTTACTACTCCCATTATAAATATCTAGTTTGATCTCTTGCAGATTAATTTCTGCCGCACAAATTCTTTCACATTTTAAAATACTTTCATCACAAACTATGCCAATATGGAACATTCTGCCATCTTATGTCTTTCATCGGGGTGACAATCTCTGAAGGTTTAAGGCCGTCATATTTACGCCGCTCTCCGCATATCACCTCATTCTTTCCATATTTTCTTTCTGCCATGCTGTGCTTTCCATCATAGGGTAACCTCCGAGCTCTTGGCATATCGCTCGTAATATAAAAGAAAATTGTTTATCTAATGAAAAATCTATTAAAAAAACCCGAAAAGCGGTATGGAGACAAAATTGTTATCATCTCTAGAAAACCGTATTTACGATGATTTGGTTTCGATTCATACGAGTTGAATATTGAATGAAAGGTGGTGCAATAAAAAAAAAATTATAGTGATCCTGAGGTAGAATAAGGCAGAATTCTTGGAATGTTCTGTAGGAATCTTGCGCCTGGATATAATATACATACTAAAAATTGTGGCATGGCTTGAAAATTCCAGCTTAAATTGTCAACCAAAATGGTACTGCTCATGAGTTAGTTTCTTCACAATGAACAAAATTAGTAAGTAGTACAATTACAGAATTTCTCATGAATATCTATCGGCATTTATGCTAAATTAAGCGTGTAATGATTTGGATCCTGAAAAGAGCGGGGTTGGCGTTAAAAGATAATATCATAGAAAAACTAATAACTGCAAAGACTGCGCAAGTAGAACAAAAATATATACCGTCACGTTCGAATAATATAAAATCGATGTTGCCTCGACTTGCTGACGTAACCAAAGGGTAAGACAGCAATGCTCCATTATAAAATCAACGATGTCTAGACCTGGTGAGGGAAGGATTCAATTTTTTCTTAAAAATTTATTGGAAATTTGTTCCTTCTGACAATGGTACACAAAAGTATTGCATCTTGTCGAGGGATCATCGATTTTATATTTGAGCGAGGCATTACTGGCTAACCATTTGCTTACGTCAGCAAGGGGGGTATCGTCGATTTTATACTCGAGCAAAACGTTTCAGATTTTTGTTCTACTTGCCGAGTCTTTGTAATTATTTGTTTATCTATGATAATATTTTGTTGCCAAAAAATAACATCCCAACATCTTATGCCTGATTTCCATTTGAATATGATTTTTGAAACTGTAGGAAAGGTTACTGACCACTACGTGGCTGTGTTGAGTACTATTTCAAAATTTTAATCTGCGATAATCATTATTTTGGCCTATAGAGGATCCCACATAAAGGGAAAATAGCCAACTAGTACTTGACCCGAAGGGACGACCAAAACTGGGTCAAAAATGAACCCGGAACTGAATTTTTCAAATACAAATCAGCTGGAGTTCCTTGTGCTTCCGGCTGAACGGACTAAACCAAAAATGTATTGTTCGTGCATGGTAATTTCCTATGTAAAATATCCAGTTGTAGAGATATTTATCTGGGTCAAAATTGATCCAGTTTGGTCGTCTATATTTTCAATATGTTTTGTCGCTACAACGGTTAGATTATCCAAAATATCACATTAGTTCAAAGTCAATTCAATTCAATTAAATGAATTTTTATTCGACAATTACAATCTTTACTTGTACTAAGATTGCTGGGACGTACTATATGTTACAAAAACTACATTCAATAATATATATAAATAATTAAAAATTAAAGACTAAACAAGGTACGTAAATCTAATTAATAAAATTAAATAGCTAGAAGCCACGAAAGAAAAGTAAATATATATAAACAAAACTGAGAATTGTTAAATAGAAATGAAATCAAATTTACACATGGCAAAACTGCGGGAAATCAGACCCGAAAACGCGCAAATTCACCCATCAAATGAAAGTTATTTGTTGAAATATAAGTCACCCATCGTTCGTCCCCTGAATAGACGCTGGAATTGAGTTCCAGATACGTACACCTCGAACAAAGTAGGAGTTTTCATAAAAAGAATATGTATGAATCTCGTGCAGGCATTAAAACTTTCTAGAATATGTTGAATCTGAATCCGAAAATATTAAATAGCCCGCTGTAAAATAAGGTTGGAGTAAAATTTTGACAACCTTCATACCCACAAATTTTTACAGTATACATCAGCACATATCCGCAGTCGAGTAAATTTAAGCGCAAGGATATTATTAAATTTGTCAGAAGTAACTCATCCAAGGGTTAGCGTGAGCCCCAAGGTTCTTATATATATTGACATAGTTCAAACTAACAAATCTGCTATCAATATGAAGATTTCGATTCTATCCAAGTTTTACCTATATATTGTCATTACCTATGATTTATTGCTATTTAATGCGAACATATTCTTGTCTCCCCCACTTACAGACATTTTTTGATCAGACCTATCGACCAACTGAAGTATAACTGAATATCATCGGCGTAAAAATGGATATTACAATCATCAATATTTTCGGGAAGATCATTTATGTATAAACACTGAATAGAAGAGGACCAAGTATAGAACCCTGCGGTACCCCCTGAAAACAATGGAAGTAAACTAGCCCGGTGGTCCACCAGTTTTTGTCCACACATCGAATATCAGTAGTCACTTTCAGAGCAGCCAGTATTACAGCTCTGGGAAGGCCGAAAGCCCGGGCTACGAGATTGTTGGTGTCTAAATGTTCTAAGACCTCAGAGTGCAGCAAATCCTCGAGCGTCTTGGGCAGAAGTTAATTATTTGTGTATAATCAATTGGGATTTTGGAGGATTTTGATTGAACTATGGGTGATACATTGACAGTTTTCCATGATGCAGGAATCTCGTACGGAGTGAGATAAATGTTGATAATGTTAAGGATAGGGGGAAAATCCACACAAGAATATGTTTAACAAATTTAGCGAAAATCTTATCCGGATTAGTCGCATCCGATTTAATGGAGTTTATGGCATAAATGAGATCATCAGCATAGACGCAGCAAAACCTAAATCCTCCACTCTGATATGCCGAGATATTCACGAAAACTCATGTTTGAGCACGATTTTAGTCTCTCAAAGCGTTATCAAATATTTTGGTTATTTGCACTTCCACCTTGTGGACTTTTGAGATTTACTCAAGACACTAGAACTTTGCTGAAAATCCGTCATTTCCTTTTATATAAATTGATCTATAGATTAGGCCTATTTTTAACTAAATACATTGTACGCATTTTCGTGTTCGTATAGTATCAGCATCGGTGCATTTTCAGAAGAAAAGAGCAAAAAGTTGCTCCCATATCTTTCATCTTCATAAGGCATCGTTATTGAAAAATAATATTCTTATCTATGTATATGTATGTGAGTATGTATGTAATTTAAAGCCAGATTATATCCATATAAATTGCAATAATTAAATATTTTCAATGAAAAATGCCAAGCAAAGCTCTTCTTTCTGACTTATATCTATCAAGCAAAACCAAAACAAGCGGTTAAGGTATTTCCCGCCAGATTTAACTAATTAGAGAGCAACAAAGGGGATATGTCTGTGATAAACCAATTAGTAAGAAACTCTCAAGACTCCCGTAAGGACTTTTACAAACGAATCATACCTATTACAATAAGTATTTCGTTTCGTGTTCTTTGGGAGCAACTTAAATCGGATTTCGTATATGAAAGCGAAAGCGTATTTAACTGTTGTGTGTGCTTGCAATTCGGATTGTTTGCGATGGAAACTCTCATTTTAATGGGATTAATGTCTTATGAATTATAAAATATATGAAAGTAGATAGCATACATACATACATAAATACGTACTTATAAATAAGTTGATATGTACCTATGTAATTTTATGTTTTGCTTTGTTTGTTTATGCTACAGTAAAAATAAATAAGCTGTGTGTCCTTTTAGATAGTCACATAAATACACTTATACAGAAAGGATAATTAGTGTTGATAATTTAATTAGAATTCAAGATGAGTGACTTAATTGGAATTATGAACGATTAAAATATTTTATTTATTTTTTTCCTTAATCCGTTTGTTCACCGATAGCTACCCTTGTAACTTTTAAGTTTTATCTTTGATTTTTTCCATCGCCAAATGTACCTTAGGGTAGATAGAAAATAGACGTACGAGCCCGAATCGGGTGAATAAAAAAAAATTGACTCTAGGTAAAAAATCATTAATACATGAACGAGCGAGGATATCGTGCAAAAATCTCTAAATCTTGATATTTGGCCAACCGAACGTTTCAATACACTAAGAATAATAAAATAATAAAATAATAAAATAATAAAAAAAAGAATTATATATTGATCATTAACTGGTATACTTACTCACTACGCATAAAATCATTATGCATAATATCCATAGAATCCATGAAAGCAATAAAAATTTATTAATTTGACTTCTCCAAACGAGACTTTTTATAGTGATTTTTTTTTCACCATGCAGCGCTTTGACGCTTGGTTTCTGGGTCATATTGCTAATAGGACATATGGTGACCAGTTACAATCATTTTTATCTTATTTTATTTGTCTCTACACGGTAAAATGTTAGGATATTTTTAAAACCAAAAAAACGAGTACTGCCTTTTTGCAGTATACTATTTTGTAATAAATTGAAATTACTACAAACAAAAATAGTAATTTCTGATATATAAGTAAAATCCTTTTGGATTAAAATAAGAAAAAAGCGCTCATTTAATTAGAATTAACTTAAATGTAATAATAATTGGTTTATAAATTATTATTATAAATTGGTTATTAAATTAAATGATTATATTTATGGAAGTTCTAAGTGGTTGGAACAGGTTAAGCTGCATTTAACTCGGCAAAAATGAAATTTTTGTGAAAGTGTTATATAAAAGTGACAATCAAAAGATAAAGTATGTATAATTAAAAAAAATTGCTTTATTTCCTTCATTTAAAGTTCAAAATAGTGCAATAGAGGGAATTGCACGAAAGACTTTATTCTAAGTAGTTAATATATAGGTATTTCAAGCTCAATGTTTATTTCAGGACTTATTTTATGATCCTACTTCCAATACGGGATATCTTGTATCCAAAATTAAAAATTCTAATAACAAAAGGCATAAAGTTGAAGGGAATTTGACAAAAAAATTACCTGAGCAGAAGAAACAGAGAACAGAGAAAGTTGAATTAGGAATTCTCCGTGAAGACAACCTTGAGTTTTTTAAAAATTGTGCGGTAAAGGAGCAGGAAGAACTTATAAAATTAAGACTTAAAGCTACTGTTGACCTACGAACAAAACTTTATTTAAATCCAATCAAGGTCTTCGAAAGATTTCTTTTCTTCTTTTTTGATTAGAACTTGGTAAGGAATATTTTTATATGTATGTACGAGTAATACTTGTGAACTAATTCAATTTTACTATAGTTGCTTTATGATTTTGAGTTGAGGTATAAAGCTCAGTCTTCTCTATTATTTGATAAATGGATGAAATATGCTGATTTTGTTGACATTGTTGTAAATGAAACGACGGGAAAAGAGATCCCATTGGAGAATACTGAAACATTCGGTAAGTAAGTACATACTATTTCGCAGACGTTATTATTATATATTTTTAATAGATTGAAATAAAGAAGTAAAAAACTTCATATCATTATTAATATTGCTACCGAATACTTCTGGAGGACCTAGGACTAAAGAAATCAGGAAAACTACTCTGGGCCGTCAAAGCATTTATTAGATTTTGAAGACTTTCAAAAAGTAGTACCACAGCATTGGCTAGGAGTATTGAGTTTAATGCGAATAATACGAATTATATTATCCCCAAAAATAACTGCAACGTGTATTGGTGATTTAAAACAAACAATTAATTAAGCTTCACTTAAATATTATAATAAATTCCTATAAAAAGAATTTAATTCTCAAACATCACCTGATGACTCACTATCCGGGTCTAATAAAGAGAAATAGCATAAATATTTTTCAAAATTAAGCTCTTCCTTAAATAATTATATTAACATTTGTAAGTCATTAGCCATTCGACATCAGCAATTTATGGCACACACATTAAAGAATTTAAAATTCGAAGAATCTTTTAGTTTTGGTAAACTGCAAAAAATTAATATCAATGAAGTAACCTATGATAAAGATATTTTTTAAATAAAACTTTTTTAAATGAAGAAACATTCAATACTTCCTGGGTAGAAGTTAGTCCAGGTTTTCATTATAGAAAAGACACTTATATTTGTATGGATAAGGATCCACCTTTTTTTTTTTGGCCGTATTGTTGATATAGTTTACAGAAATAACGAAATCTTTTTTATTGTTAATAAGCAAACTTGTATTGGTTTCGATACAAATATAGATTGTTTTGAATTGAATAAAACAGAAGCAAACTGTATTGTTAAATATAAAGATCTACTTTACAAAGCAACTACCTAGCACATATGTACTGCATAAGTATAATTTGTTAATTTCATAAAATAAAATGGAAAAAAGACAAATAGGAAGTGTTTTATTTATTAAGTTGTAATGCAGTTATAAATATAAAAATTTTAACTGAACTTAGTCTATTGATCTTATTAAAATTCTAAACTATTAAAATTTAATTTCTAGTACTTTGTGACTAAAATACATAATCCTTTTGGTTTATATTTTAATTCTTTTTATTACAAATAAATTCCAGCAAAAGGTTATAATTTAACACATTTGATATTACATTTTATAATACATGGAGCATTAAATTATATTAAGAAAAATTATTGAAAAGAATTTTGAATACATTCATATTATTGAAATTTAATCTTTTATTGGACTGGTCATAGTATACAACCCAAAAAAGATTCAAATTTAGTCCCAAATTTTTAACCTTGTACGAACTTCTCTAATTGCATCTCTGCTCTTCTCGATTCGGTGCAATTAATGATCACCAATGGATCGACTTATACAATCTGCTGTCGCTTATTGGGTCGTATCTTGGCTTATACTCAAAGGAAAATCTTGGAATTTTAACCAGTTAAGCCTAAATTAAATGTTCATATAAAATTTAGCGCACTAAGAGCAATTTGGCGAAAATTTATCCTGACTTGTAGCGATACCAGTACTAAGGTCACCACACTAAATTTGGCTGGTTGTTCTTAAGATCGTAGAGATACGACTAAGAGTAAGTATCCAAACAATTGAGCTTGAATTTATCGGCCCTGTCCGTCCTTTAGCACGTTAAAAATGTTTTTTAATAGAGTTCTGAGAAATGTCAACTACAAAAAACAAAAAAAAAACAACCGGCCAAGTGCGAGAGGAATCGCGCACGAAGGATTCCGTACCATCGTACAAAATTTAACACTATTGGCCGGATTTCATTAGCAACGCCGACGCCGGCGTGGTCGTCGTTTTATGTCAAAAATATTTAGAGACAGTACTGCATGTATGAAATGCATCACAGTAACCACACCGACGTCGTCGACCCATCTCTAATCCTAAATTTAACGGTGGCGCTCTATTGCTGCCAATATGGCAGATCTAAATCTGTTATGACAAAAATGGAATGACATTTGTGATTGTTTTCAAGTAAATATGCAGAAAAAAGTTATCGATTTCTTAAAAATAAAGATTTTATTTTCAAAAAAAAAAAAAAAACAGTTACAAAAATGTTGATTTAAAGGAGTGGGTAGAATTATCTACCCAAATAAGAGTTCCAGGTAAATTCATTATTAAGATATAATGTTGTGTTCTTTTTTATTATTTATGAACAGTTTTCAGTTGAAAAGCTAAAAGCGCGATAGATACTCTAAGGAGAAGAAAACAAACAAGGGCAACTCCAGGGTTGCGTCACATTCCCCAAAGCTGAGTGGAAATTTTTTCAACTCATGCGATTCTTGGATGACTACGAGTTTTCAAATCCAATGTGGATAATCTATTTAGCACTACTTTAGGTTTCATTATATCCAAATCTTTTAATTAGAATAATTCTTTCCGTTTTTCTGAAGGACCGTGAGTAATTTCCAAGTAGATGTTGAGGAGCCGACGGAGCTGGAACTTGAGGAATGTGCCGATGAAGATCCTTTTAATAGCTTCATCGAGTTCGACGACTCTTCAGTTTTTTCTAATCATCAGGGAAGGCCCTCTACCTCAACTTCTGCAAAATCCGCTAACTTCAATGTGAGTTCTTCCACCAAAAAACGGAAGCCGACGGAGGAGCTTATGCAAGAGGCTCGAAAAGATATGCGGTAGCTAATGAGAGTGCCCAAAGAAGCTTTCTCTGTAGACTCTAGTGGAAATAGTCAGGTGCGTTCATTTTTTAATAGCGTGAACGCTCAAGTTGAACATGCAAATCTGTCACTCGAGAGATTTGCAAATCTGCAAGTGAGTTTTGACAGCTAGTCACGATGAGATTAAAATTCAGAATGAAGACAAATAAAATAAAATAAAAAATAAAAAAACATTATTTCAATAGTGAATATTAAGAATTTATATAATCTTTTAGTGTATCCCTCAGGTCAAAAGCTTTACGGGGGACATTGAAACGCCTGAATAATTTTTGTTTAGATAGGGGGGGCATCTCTTTTCTCCAAAGTTCCTCTTTAAACACGCCATTTTGGAAATGGTCCACAAAATTATTCAGGCAATATTCTTCATCATGAATTTTCACAAAATTATGCAAAACCTCAATACTGCTTTAATGATTTTTTCGACGTTTTCTGGAAAGCATTTGATTGAATTTAATAAGACTCGCCATCTTGCTGTCATTATACCGAAGGTGCTCTCGATTCTGACTCTTGCTTTACTAAGAGTCTTATTAAACATTTCTTTGTGTGAAGGAAGCAACCTACCTGGATATGGACACATCAGGTTCCTTCTTAATGAGAACGCTGCATCTCCTACAACATAAAAGGGAAGTTTTATATTTGAATTCGAAAAAGTCTGAGGTGAGGAGAAATTAATCTTTTCATTCAGCACTTGACTCCCAAAGGTGCTACCACTAAGAACTCCTTCGACACTTTGGCTCCCCTATGCTCCGATATCAACTGTCGTGAAACAGTAACTACTGTCACATACAGCTAACAATACAATACTACTGTAGCCTTTATAATTGTAGTACATTGAACCAGACCGTGGAGGGCACTTGAGCCGTATATGTTTCCCGTCGATAGCTCCCACACAATTAGGTAGGCCTGTCATTTTGTAAAAGTCCTGTGAAATTTTTCTCCATTCGTCCTTATTAGGCGGAGCAAGATATATTCCATGGAGTTCATCTCAAATATCCTCGCAAGTCTCCAAAATTATTTTCCGCACTGTTGATGTACCTAACCGAAAAGCCCGCATTATGCAATTTTATAACTTACACTAAACATACTGCCAAACGATATTCGGATTCAATTGCCCTCCGTGGCGATTCTTTCGTCAATCTTCCCTTTAGCAATGAAGACAGAAGATTAAATTGTTCCACGTCCATACGGACAGCCTTCCGAAATTTTTGTTCATCACGATCTTTAATAATCTGGAACAATTTCGAAAAGAATCCATGATGCTCGCGATTTTCTTTCGTGAAAATTTCTCTCGTCCAAATTCTTTTCTCCTTTACATTTCCAGATAGCACAATAAAGTTCAAATATGCCATATAAGCGCAAATAAGTAAATAAAAGGAATTTATTAAAATAGTTATATGGCAGAAGATCCATTTGATAATTAATTTATACAATTTACAATTTTTTATTTAAAACCGTAGTAAAAAATGACAACATTCAAATGTCATTGAAATTTTATGTGTAGCTCTGCGCGAGGAGCAGATGTTCCTGTAACTTGCCCGGCGTTTTGTTCGGCAAAGCACAAATTATATTATTCAAATACTTTTTAACATATTTTTTTCATTTCCAAATCGTTAAATTAAAAAATTAAATAAATATCGCTACTCTGTCAAAATGAGTTTGACAGTAGAACTTAATTAAAGAAATGGCTGTGTGTCTGCAGTTTTTAATGAATTATTATATTCTAATAAATCGTTAGTTGATTCTTCATTATGAGCGCTGTGTGTCTAAGGTATAAGCCTCGTGATCTATATATAAGACCTTGGCTGAGACGTACTGAAACAAAAGCTGTTTGCTAGCTTCTGAAGCAGAATAATATAGTCGACACTATCAAATGGTTTGGAGATATGGAAAAGAACCAGGGCAGTATAGTCTTCCAATTCCGTAGCACGTCCAATATCGGTGGAAACTTTTAAGACTGCAGTCTCAGAGGTGTGTGAAGAGCGATAAGAGATTATTATTCTCGACATATTCAAGTATCTGACCGTACATAAAGTTCTCCAAACAAAGAAAATGGATCAAATATATTTGGATGTAAAGCCCTCTTGCTTGCTCTTAAGGATAATGATTCCTTGTTATGAGCATAAGAGGTGTTACAGCTTCTGCAATAAGAGATCGCACTGTGGGAGAGAACCATGGACAACCAATAATGGGTACGGCTCTTGTCTTTAACGGGATATATGTTTCGAATAGTTATGAGAGCATTGAGGCATGAAAAGCTATTTGACCATCCACCTGATTGAAATGAAAGATGTCATCTCATAGCAAGAGCATGTATTCGCTAAATTGGGACTCAACATCAATACTCTCGTAGTCTCAGCATGAGACATGTTTATAACGCGGTATCGCATCCAGCCTTTGTTTGCTGCATCACTTATTGGACATTCTGAACAGACTTTTGTTGCGTTATATTGATCGAAAGAGGTTGGTGTAAATATCCGATTAAAAACTATAGTTATGTATGTTTGCATTGAAATTTTTTTTATGATATTTTATTCTTTTGTCACGTTATACCTACCATCTGTTAAATTGTTTATTATTACGACTTATCAAATATACTGGTTATTACAAAAAAATGTTAGTACGAGTTGACTTTGTTTCTAACTGCATCAATATGATAACCGAATGCAAAGCATAACCCCCAAGTCTTTTGCTTTGTTAAGCCGAATTAATGAGCTACCGTCAATACTGCAATTGAATTGTAGAGAATTTCTTCGTCGAGAGAACGACATGTGATATATTTACTAATTTTCAAAGGAAACAGGTTTCTCTAGCACGATTTATGGAATGCGTGTAAGTCCGAGTTTAAGAGAACAAAACACAGTAATTCTGCCAAGAAATCATACGAAAATGATGGCGTTGTGAGTATAACAAATAATTTTCCAATTGAGCATAGCCATATATACATAATTGATGTAAATGAGGAAAAGTAATGGTCCTAAATGGCTTCTTTGAGGGACGCCAGAGGTATCATCAATTTCATTTTAAAGTGCCCCTCGAAATAAAATACCCTGAGTATGGCCTGACAGATAAGAACAAATCCATTTGACAAACCTAGCAGGAAACTCAAGGACAGAGAGCTTATGGATGAGAACCCTATTCCTAATTCTATCGAAGGCCTTGCTAAAATCAGTAAAAATTAAGAAGACTTATACTTACCATGAACAATTGCGGAAATACAAATGTAAGACGATATAAATTATTGGTAAAATTAGGACATTTTCATATCTGAAGTATTTTAGAATTCACAGCCTGCTGAGAACGGAACCGTCCGCCGGCCGGAAAACAGGTAGCTCAGGAGTTCGCAGCGTGCTTGTTGGGGAGACCCATTCTCACTACCTGAGGTACCCTCATAAGTTTCGGTTCTTGGAGGAAGAAGAGGGCCTCTGTATGGTGTTGGAATAGCTGAAGTAAACTTTCAAAGATTTTTTATAACGTTAATATTTATATGAGTTTTTCTGTGAACAACATTTTTCAACGCGCGGGGCGGAGATTCAATTTGCGGGGCCTTCAGGAAGCGATTTTTGAGAAAAATTTATTTAGAAATAGTTTTTTCATCCGTAAAAGCAAAAAAAAACATGACGAAAAATGTTTTGTTTTTTTCAAACGGCTGGAATTTCGTTATTCAGAGGTTTTTTTGAAAATGAAAACCGGTAAGGCCCACAAAATTTTATCTAGTTTAATCAATTTCCACCCTATTTGTTTCGGATAAACTGGAAGAGCTGTGGAGCGCTCCGGGCAGACCAAAACACGCCATGCACGGCGTTGTGTGATGGGAGCTGGAGCCGCCTTTTTGTTTTTTTTCTCTTATAAATAAAATTGGAATTTACTCTACATTGATAGAAGAATAAAATACGTTGAAACCCATTTCCAGAAGTATTTATTTTCTGTAAAAAGAAATTTCCAAAGTTCATGCATTTTGCATGCCTCTCGACGGTAACCTCCCCTTAAGAGCAAATATAAAGATAAATAGTCCAGATCGCATCTTGAGCAGAAAAACCTCTACCAAGCTTAATTTTTAAACTCGTTTAAATATCTCACAGAATTACTAATACAAGGCTGAAAAACTCACAAGAGATAAGATCTAGAGATAGGAACACAGCTTCTAAAATATGTAGAAATAATATCATACATAATGATTGAACAGTTGTATTAACGTCGCTACAACTGATCTGGAGTTGGAGTCAATTGTGGGTTGACCCCAATTTTTAAAAATCTAGTTTAATAAAATTTTCTTTTTTAATTCTAATTTGACAGTACTCAATAAAGTAATGTTGTAAGTACCTTCACTTTATTTTTCTCACATTTCTTTCAAACTAAAATTAATACACATACAATTGCCCTCGGCCCTAAGGCGGACATCTAACGGCAACTTACGTAACCAAATTGGAATAAAAAAATATTTTTTTTAAAAAATCTGTAAAAAAAATTCGTTAGTTTTTGATGGCTTTGTAAAGAATTATTTTGAATCACAGCACTTTCATCTTTGCATACAAACCCCCCCCCCCCCCACCTAATAAATTCTATGAAGTCAAATCTTTGGATTGCATTTTTTTGCCGATTCTCTTGAAATTCGAACGAAACGTAAAAATTCACAGCTTTGATTGAATCTGTAATCCTTTGAGGGAGTCCTTCTTACAAACAAATACAAAGGGAAATTTGCTTTTAATAGGAAAATCTGAACTGCTGGAAAATAACCTGTCAAGCTGATTCGTTCAGTTGGCGTTTTTCAATTTCGATTTGGCACCTACATATACGTATGTATGTATGGATGCTTTTAGGTAAGGTATGTTTGTAGTTATATGAATTGAATTTGAAAGGGTAGGTGGACGAATTGTTTTTCTTTATTCACAGAGAAAAATTCTTTTGAATATTTTTCCTTAAATTCTGTCTGAGCGACGAAAGATTTTCCAACTATATAAGTAGTGTAATCCTCCATTGTGTCTACTAAAATTGTTTCTACAATTTGTACTCTAAAACCGCAGCGACACGGTGAGAAATGAAGAAGGCGAACAACTTCAATTTCTATAAAATTGTCCCGAGTGGTTGGTTTTTAAAGTGTTATAAATTCCAAATATTCCTGAAATTTACCATAGAGAGGTATGTATGTAACGAGTTCATATGTCAGTGAATAGGAGAGGGGAGGGTAGAAGGTTCTTGTACCGCGGAGATGAATTTATATCCAAGGAATGTCAGCTATGCTGCTGACACTATAATTTGTCAAAAGTCAAAATCACGTAGATGGCATTTATAAATTCCACCTTCCCGGTATTTTGGGGAGCCCATTCATTGTAACAATCGAATTGAATTGAATGGAATGGAAAGAAGAAGAAGAAGAAAAAAAAAACGCATTAAGCTGATCATTTAGGTCTACCAAATAGAGGCGATCCAATGGAAGTGTATATGTGAATCCTCTTGGAACTTTGAAGACATCAATCAGTTGCAGACAGCTAAAACGATGGCGTGGCAAGGTTCTATGTAAAAGCTACACATAGATTCTCAGTTGTAGAGCTAGAGAATGATTTCTGGGCACCATTCCAATATAAAAATCCTATTCAGTTTCTACCAAATTACTGTGACGAAACCAACTTGTTTTCTATTTTATGTTCTATGGTTCTGTGTCTACAACACCCCTTCCTTCCTTCGTACGTCCGTACGATTGCTATTCAGAAAATTAAGAAGCCAGGGGAGCAGTTATAAGAAGATCCTCTCAGCCAAGATAATTAGGCAAAGAATTTGAGAAATTAGAGGACAACTTTTCAATAAGGAGGTTTCAGAAAGTTTTTATTCACTGGTCTATAAGAGGGCAGCTGGAGATTAGTCTGGAAGTTAGCACAATATTTCTCTTGTTGTTCACTGACTGTCAATGTGACATAAAACCACAAAATTAGTTTGGGTTTGCTTGTCGCTCTTATACATCCCGCGCGCTCCTTCCAATATCCTTTCACGTAGAGGAGCGTACAAAGTTTGTTTGAGGTCTAGCTGGTTATACGTATATACATACATACATACATACATACATACATACATATACGAGTATAAATACGAATACCGTCAAGCACGAACTAGATATCTTCGAGCTTGAAGCCTCTCCAGAGACGCCAGTCAACACATTTTTGTGTTTTCTACTTCGGATGCCCTATAATAGAGTTATTTGAAAAGTTTTCCTGCTTCGTAAAACGTATACGGGGGCGGGGGTGTTTGGTGGACGTGGAAGCCAGCGAAGTACATATTAACCTCTATCTCTATGTTTTCGGGGGTGTTTATATACTCGTACTAGTCGTCAGTCGATTTCTGCATTTGGCAGGGATGTTGGAGTCCTGGAAATTGGTGGTGATGGTAATGGTGGATGGCAGGCGATTTTGGGTGGTGCGGAAGAACTTTTGTAACTTTTCTCATTTTTTCTATTTTCTTTCATTCATTTAACTTACAATGTCCTCGGAGCTTTTTAAGGGTCAAAAGTTTATAACAAATTACCCGAAAGGACTTGTTTTCACACTTATTTTAATTTTTGCATAAATCAAGTTCCATCGGACAATTGCCAATCAAAAAATGACTGTTGCTGTTGAATGAGACGCAGTAAGGCGAGATAATGGGATTTTTTTTTTATTTTATTTTTTTTTATTTTCGGGCAAGTCTGTTGCTTACATTTTCTTGAATTAAGGAATAATTAAAACCGATTAATTTTAGAAAGGGGCCTGTAATAGGGAATGATTTTATCTTGTGGGAGAATAAAAAAAAATAGATTTTTTTTTTCTAAATTGACTTTTAGTGTCAACAAGGACATTTACATATTTTGGGTATGAGATTGATGCCATGGAAAATTTACGCACGATGCTTTCAGTTGATGATTAGAATCGAGAAGGCAAGGAGTCAGTAATAGCTCTGTATTGGATCCTGTCTTTATAGAGCTTATATCAAAGTTGTTATTGTTAAAATACCTACTTCTTTCGGCATTACTCCTCGGCGGATATCTGTGGAGAGATTGTTTTGTATTTGTCGCATCAGTTTAGGGGCGGGATTCTTGGGTAGTGCCCTTCACTTGACTCTACTTCGAAATCTCAAAGCCATCATTAGCGAAATGTTATCTGCATGACCAAATATTATTTTTGTGTTCGAATTGTATTTATACATATCAATTAAAAATAATAATTCGAAATATTAATGTCAATTCAACTCAAAATACTTATCGTAATTATTTTTGGACTAAAATCTGAAAAGTATTGGTAGCCAGTTCAAAGGGTGAGTCTTGATTTTGATTAATTTTATCTCGTAAGTAATTTCCATACTGCATTTTGTACAAGATTTTAGTAAAATTTTGTACACTAATTTGAAATTTGCACACTCTGAAGTTTGTCAAACGAACCCAATTTTCATAATTCGGTAACACGTGACCAAATAGACCACATCCAGCATATAGTGATGAAAATATAACGGCGGTAGTTGAGAGCTTTGCTTGTCGTATGCAACATCTTGGCCTAAGGATATTGGTTCGAAAGCATTCAACCTTCAACTCGTATATGAGTTGAAGCAGGCCTACCTTCCGAATCGTTACCGTTTCAGTCTTTGGGCTTTTCAAAAGCTTGAAGAAGATCCACTCTTTTCGACCAACATTTTGTTCAGCGATCAGATCCATTTTTGGATTAATGGCTACGTCAATAAGCAAAATTGCCGTATTTGAGCTGTATAGCAAATCAGAGTGGTTCAAGAGCTGCCATTGCAACAAAAGAACAGTTGGGTGTGATTTATGAGCTGGTGGAACCATTGCTCAATATTTCTTCAAGAACAAGACCAGCCGGATCGAACTGTGAATTGCGCCCGTTATCACACCATGATAGCGGATTATTTGCTACCTGAAATTGAAGCCAAGGTTCCAACAACATCGCGTTATTTGCCACTTTGCTTTATGAAGAACAGTTAATTTCATGCTTCGGACCGGTGAATTGGCCGCTAGATCATGTGATATTATCATATCTGTAGACATTTTCCTTTGGGCTACGTAAAGTGCAAAAGTTATATGGATTAGCCGGCTACGATTGAGGAATTGGAATACTTAGCAGCCAGCATTACTCCCGTCACTGTGCAAATACCACTCGAAATGCTCGAACGCGTCATCGATATTTCAAACTACAGAATGAACCATGTTAACCGCAGTTCCGGCCAACATTTGAATGAATCACCCGATACATTGTAATGGAATTGGAGGTAGCTGCTTTAGAACTTCATTCCTTTATTTTTAAAAAAGCACAAGAAACAAGGTTCCGGATTCACACTTTACTAACTGCCCGTCTTTTAAAAGGGCGACTTCACACCATCTTCAGGGAGTTTCTCCAAGGTAAGAGGAAATTAAATCTTATTTTCAAAAGTTCATACAAATTTTCAATGAGCTCTAGCACCTAATTAAAAGTATAATAATAATAAATACATACCGCCGTTTCCCCTAACTTTGGACCACTTTTCAGGAATATTTGGTTAAAATTTCTTAAAAAACTTTAACTGTGCCTTTTACTTTCGATATTGGGAACTTGTATATCATCACTGAAGAAATGAATTATAATTTTCAATACTTGATGTTTAATATTGTGCATTATGCGATGTTGTTACAAAGTTGCGCCCTGAGTTACCCAACTACAGACCATAAACAATTTTTGCACCAAATTTCAAAATTGGGGGACGAAAACACTAAAAAACTGTGTCGTCAGGGTTGGGTCTGTCGTCTAGGTCCGTCATCTGCGACTTTTATAGTTTTGACCACTAGCGGCACCAATGTTCGAGCGCGGAAAAATTTCTCTCAGTGATAGCGAACTTTTCGTGACATTGCAGATTTGGAGCATGAACGCAAAGTATGCCCTGTGAACTCAGTGGTTGGAAATTTTTTTAGTAGCAGTTAATACGGCCAGAAAGTAAGGAGAAAATATGCAGTCATCATGGTAAGCATTGTGATTGTATTGTGTGACTCATGCTTCATAATAAACCAAGAGGAAAATTCAATCCTGTAACATATTTCGTTGTGGTGTCACGTGATGAGGTAATGGCGCTTATCGTCAAGGTTGGTCCGCTGTGATTATTTGCTTGGATTATGCCCAAAAAACAGCGTCCAGCACCAATCCTAACAAAGTCTACCAATAAAACACCAGCTAAAGGAAGATGCCCGCCAAAAAGAGCCAAGAAAATCCCTCTTAGGACAATGCAAAGAGAAGTGTAATTGAAGTGCGTTAATATAACGATATTTTCCGTAAGTGTGATTTCGAATAATGTACCATTCAAATTTTGCTAAAAAAAAAAACAAAAAAATGCAAGAAATTCAGCTTTTTATTTTATTCAGTTAATTTTTCCAGGTCATTTTCAATTATTTGAACACATTTTTCGTTAACTGGCCAACTTAGACAACACTGGCCAACCTTGACAGCATTTCACTTTTTCTTTAAATGCCTATATATTTTTCATTTTTCACCCAATCAATCAGCAATATTCCTTTTTCCCAGACCTTTCCAAAAATATGCTTGGATTGACCAAATTCTTTCTTAAACGGAAGTTATGGGCAAAAGTTTAACCCTGACGACACTCACCAACATTTTTTAACTAATTCATATCCTGTAAGTATGTAGGATTTTAATATAAATCTCAGTTTTAACGTTTTTTGTATGTATAATTTTTTAAATCATTCATTTTCGCCCCAAATATCTTCAATTTAACCCTTTCCCAGCCGAATTAATTCCAATATGAAAATGACATATATTTTTATTGTGTATTGTTTTCAATAATATTGACTAAGTTTATGTACAAAAAAAATTTAAAAAATATATTGTGATTAAGAGATACTTGAGGTGGGATAAATACATCCCACGGCCTTATTGATTTACTAAAAAATATAACAATTTTTTATTGTACTACTTCAAATTCATTAATTAGAAAAAAAATAATAGAAATAAACATTTATTTTAATATAAGATTAATGATACTACTTTCCATGAAATTTGGAAAGCATGGATTTATGCATAAAGCTACATCACAGAATGTACATGTATATCGGGTTCTTTTCTCTGCATTTTTTTTTTACTACATAATCTGCACCTCCGATAATTTTTACTTTGAAATGGCATGTGCTTACCAACTTCTGCAATTCTTACGTCACGTCGTCCGGAACTGGATCAGGCATATGCTTTAAATAATTAATGGCTACTCGACAAGTCGGCGTTTTCGACTACTATAACCATCAATTAGCTGTCTGGCCAATCGTAATCGAAATGATAATTGGTCAAACCTTGCATTTGTAGCCCTTTTGGAATACTTGCACATTATGAAGCTATTTTCAATAGCTAAATCAATAAGATAATATAATATTCGATGCCACCATTTTATCGACCTTCTACCAATTGCATACCTCTCTCAAACCTATCCACTGATTTTATTATATATTGAGATAACTTTTGGACACGAAACTTCTGTTTTAGAACCATTTTTATTTCTTCGAGTAACTGTTGCAAGATCTAGAGTGTACTACCCTTTCACCAAGAGACATTTTTAATGGCATCAAATTTTTACCGGTGTAAATAGAAAAATTCAAAATGTAGCCAGCTCCCGAGTCAGCCAGATAACATACTTTATAACCCCGATTTACAGGTTTCATTGGCATATATTGCTTCAAACTTGACCTTCCTTTGAAGGGGATCATAGTTTCATCTAAAGCCAGATATAATGGTGTATATGATTGTTCAATGTTAGTATTTAGAAAATCTAATATTGGTCGAACTTTATGTAATTTTTCATGATTAATGTCACTTCGCGGTAAATTTTTATTATTGTCATTGCAGTGTATATTTTCAATAATTTTTTTAAATCGCTTGGCAATCATAACTTGCGCAATAGACTCTAATCTTAAAATAGGATCTGATGACCAGTAATTTTCATAGTTTAGGTAGTTGATGTATGCCCATTAGAATTAGACATCCTATAAAGGCCATAATTTCCTGTGAATTTGTGTCCTCCCAATTTTTAGTTCTGTTTTGAATTGAGTATGTATTTCTTTCTTTCACAATTTTTAAAATAGTATTGGAATCAAATATTTTCAAAAAAAGAATCAATTTCTTTTGAGCTTTCTTCGACATTTAGGATTATATCATCAGAAAACGATGTACTTATTTCATCGAAGTAAGATGTATTTGTGCCCCGTTCCAAGTCATCACTGTCACCGATTTCATCATTTAGGGACACGTCAACTACCGAATTGTCAGAAACTACCATAGGTTCGATGCCATCATAAAAAAATTCTTCAAAAGGAAGAGGTATTTCATTGGAATCGTCACATTCCAAATTATCCAACCTTGAAATTTCTGCTAAGGCACCTTCATCAGCATCAATATTAGATATTTCGTCTTCATCAGGTAACGAATACAAATAGCTTATTATCTCTTCCACATGTTTGGAATTGTTTAATTATTAATTATGAGGACTATAATTATTGAATTCTTATTATTAACGTTTTTATTGCGTTTTAAATAAAAATACTAAAAAAAAATCACAAAACACACAAAAAATATTTGGGATTTGACTGTCAAAAACTGAGATGAGTTTCTTTTTGAGTGATATATAAACAATGTTTATATTACTTTCTACTATGTAGATGTCTGCACCACAAAATATTATTTGGTGTTACCAATATCGGGCATTCTGTGAAGTGGGTAATTTACTTTCCCACATGCTGGGAAAGGGAAGTTATTTTGAAAATATCTCTTTGGATGATTATATTGTCTGGGTTTTTTGACTTTCTTTTCTCTCTTGTAATACATTTTTTCATCAACCTTTGGCCGTTTCCAGAACGCGGCACGTTTTGTAAAGCATTTTCATTATTATTTTGTTTGTTGGACACCAATTTCTTATTTGTTGAATATTTTAAAATATTTCGAAAACTCAAAGCGATATTATAAAGGGTCTTTCATTGAGAGTGATACGATTTTAATTTTAAATAAAACAACAATGGTTTGACATATCAATTTAATTTTTGTTTTATTTTAAAGATTGGACAATGCAGTTATGTTTGAAACAAGATGTCGTTCAAATGCCCACCGCGGTTTTGTTTACACTGACGCACCCGATCGCTCAAAATTTTATCACCCTGTCCAACATTTGCGGCTGTATGCCGGCGATTGTTTGACGAATATTTGCTTCCAAATGATCCAAAGTCTGTGGATTGTCAGCATAGACTTGTGCTTTGACGTATCTCTAAAGGAAATAATCTAGGGGTGTCAAATCACATAACCGCGGCGGCCAATTGGCAAATCCTCGTCGTGAGATGATCCGATCGCCAAACTTATCTTTCAGCAAGTCGAGCGTAGCATTAGCCGTATGGCACGTAGCGCCGTCTTGTTGGAACCACATCTCTTCAATATCGATGTTCTCAAGTTCTGGCCATAGAAATTCGAGTAAGATGACTCTATAGTGGTCGCCATTGACGATTACGGTTGTTCCCTCCTCATTTCGGAAGAAATAAGGTCCCATGATGCCGCCATGCCATAAACCGCACCACACAGTGAGTTTTTCGGAATGCAACGACATTTCATGTAACACTTGTGGGTTGTTCTCGCACCAATAACGGCAATTCTGTTTATTTACAAAGCCATTCATCCAAAAATGCGCCTCGTCTGAGAAGATGATTTTTTGGCCAAAATTGGGATCATCTTCCAAATGCTCAAGGGCCAAATCAGCAAACTCTCGACGCAATCCGTGATCGTTTGGCTTCAGTTCTTGAGTCAATACGACTTTGTAAGGATGTAGGCTCAAATCCTTACGCAAAATTCTCCAAGTTGACGTCTGAGAAAGCCCCAATTGTTCCGATCGTCGTGAAATCGACAAATTTCAATCATCGGCAATACTGGCCGCTGCAGCTGCGATATTCTCCTCACTTCGCACATTTCTTTGTCTTGTTGATTTCTTCTTGTCTTGTAAAGAGAGTGCGGCGTATAGCCTGCGCAGAGTAACGGTTATTGCGACCCAATTCTCTGGTGAACAAACTTTGAGCACCCTAAACTGAGCTCGAACTTTGGTAATATCTTGTAATAACTTCTAAACTTTCGGGAAGCGTCAAACGCTGTATGATGAAACTGCAAACTATAACGAATATTTTCACACATGGAAGTACAAAAAAAAAATCTCAGCAACCGACAAATCTCTACTGAAATACTATCACCACTATTGAAAGACCCTTTACTATGGATAAAATTTATAACTAAAGTCAAGATATCAGAAAAGAATAACATGTACCGTACCTTGCCAAATACTTAGACCCATTGTCAACAAATCATTTGTTTTACTTTGGATAAGATATCTTACAACTAATTATGTAGATTTTTTTTTTATTCTTTGTTGTGTTGGAAATGCTTTAATATTAACATTGTTGCCTGGCAACTATAATAACGGCAAAAAAAATGCTTTTAAATGGAATAACATACCCGGTTCGTTTTTTTTTTAATGTTGTAACTAATGGCGCAATTTTTGTGAATTAAGGTAGTAATAATATTTTTTTGTTGTTTAATTTGGATAACAGGTAAGTTGATTAATTTCTATTTTGTAGAACCTATTTATAATTACGGAGAATTTGGGCATATTGTGTTTTATAGAGATGGGAAAGCAAGGTGACTTATCGCAATTGAATGTTGGGGAAATTTCCGGGTTATTAAGGGCTGGATAGTTGTCCCAATACAGGATTGCAGAAATGTTGGGCATATCAAGGAGTTCTGCAAAGAATATTAAGAAAAGAATGGATGCAGGTGATGATTTGACGCCAAAAGGGAAGGCGCATACGGTCGACGCCGAATGACGACTGTGCGGATTGTCCGAAAAATACGTAAAACATGAAACAATCTGTTAAAGTTATCATTAAAAAAATTTAAGAGGCAGGCTAAAAACTACAAGCATTTCACCATAGATAACTGGCAACGGGTAAATTATAGTTCAGTGGTCTTCTTTTATTAAATCTTCACCTGGAAATTTTAAATATTTATGTTTTTCCGTCTGTTTTCAGGTAGCTTTTGGGGTGAATCCATTTTTCAGGTTATGGCTGAAAAAACGAAATTTATGAGACGACGGCCGGGAGAAAATTTTTCAAGGGGCCAGGATCTCTGTATGTTGCGGAAGGCACCTTTAAAGCAGCTCAGTACCAACGAGTGTTGAGCGAGCGCCTGCTTCCGTAGATGAAAGACAGGCTTAAAGACGATGAAAACGCTATTTTTATGCACGATGGAGCGCCGTGCCATAAAGCCAACGTGATAACAAAGTTTTTGGCTGAATATATTGTTATGGTCCTTGATTGGCCGGGAAATTCACCGGACATAACCCCATCGAAAATGTTTTGGAGCTCATCAAAATTGAAATAAGTAATATCGCACCTACTACGAACAATATCTAACCCAAACATTAAAACCATCATTGAAAACTGTATCAACATTATGCCTCGTCGTATAGACGCATTACTGGCGATTAAAGGCAGGCATACGAAATATTAACTAGACTCATGTTTGTTTTTTTGTTTTACTTTAATAGAGTTGTTTTAAGTTTTGTGCTGTATTTCATTTCCTAAGGGACCAGGGAAAGTGATTAATTATAAAATATGGCCAATTATTGCAAAAACTTTAAATTATCATAGCTTAAAATGAAAAAAAGTCCATTTTGCTAATATGGGTTTAATAATATCGGAAGGAACTGTACATAAAATTATACACTCGCTTATAATTACCACTTTATAAAGTTTGCTATAAATATATTAATTGTCTTTCAAAAATAGCACTTCAAGTTCATAAGCACACTACTCAGTAAAAAATTCGCACAATTGTTATCACAAAGCTTAGGTATTTTTTCCTCAATTGAAGGGAATATTCCTCTAAAATCTAGGAAATATTCTCTAAATTTTAGGAAATATTCCCTACATTCAAGGGAAAAATACCTAAGCTTTGTGGCAAGAATTTGTGCTTTTTTTTTTACAGTGTACTCACTGTAAAATCGAAATCACTATTATCGAAATGCATAACGCCACTAGATGATTGCAAAAGGCGACCGTATACTTAAAGAGAAATCTCTTGAACAGCTGTTCAATACACCCTTATTCGCCAGTGTGTATAAAACAACTATATTTCTCTTTGTTACACATATGTTCAGTTTCCTTAAATGCTACATACAATTCTTTCTTTCAAAATTTGCATTCTTTTTTTTTTTTTTTTTTTTTTGGTTGACACCTACTCTGATGGGTAATCTCTTTCTATTCAACAGGTGTTTTCGGTATGCAGCTTTTGGGAGAAATACATTAAGAGTAGAAAAGCGGCATTTACCGAGTTGAGAAGTGGATTTTGTCATGAGATTAACAAAATGTGTGCTGATTTAGTCCAGCATGTCTGATCATGTAGGAGCTCCATATGGTACGACATCGACGCGATAAATGTCGTACCGATACTATGTCGCCACCGTACCTAACCGTCATGGAAGGATCTAAATTTCCATGAAGCCAAAATGGTGCCGATAGTCAATTGTTGGGCACCTCATCCAAAGTTAAGGAGATCGACAGTTGGGAATAAAGCCTTGCAGTACAAATCAAATTTGAAAAGCCAAAAATCGTTCACTTGCAGTAAATTTTTGTGACTGTCGCACACTTCGTGTGAATTGACTTAGTTTGTTTCCATATTAACTTAACAGTCGTGCTACAATTTTGTAACAGAGCACTCGCGTGGTTTTAGCAGCAGAAGAGTTGCACGTCTTGTTCTATTGCATGTCTCCGTGTGATATTGAGTAATCAAAAGCATGTAAGTGTGAAAGTCGCCCAAGAAGTCGTCAATGAACAACGAAATAATAGCGATGAATTTTTTCCGCCTCGACCTTTAAACCTTATCTCGAAGCTATCGGCTACATTTACAGTGAAGTGAACTTTTCACTTTGAATTTCTGTAAATACCCCATATCAGTTCGATTACCTTTTTGGGAATTTCGCATGAATGGAATGCTCTACCCACAAAAAGGAGATTTGCATATCCATGCAAAGCGTCAACAAAGTCCAAAATGTTTTCGGCAGCCAAGAAATCTTGGTGAGAAAAAAAAGACTAAAATTGTGTGCATTGCTCCACGAAAAATCATTCGTAGGAAGTTGACGTAATCAGTGTAGAAGTATCTTTTTCTGGTTTTTCATAGCTGATTTAATCCTTTGCAGGATTACGTGGGACATAATTTTCTTTAGAATTAATACATAAAAAACAGATTCTATTCAATTGTTTTGTCAAGGTTACACACTAAAATACGTTCCATTCAATCCTACAGGAAGATGCAGATGTTTCGAACGCGTTTAATGATTGACTAATGCACTCTTACCATCTAGTAAGCTATTTATTATTGCTGGTCAGTAAAAATTAGTTCCGACCCTTTTATAGAAGATTTTTAATAGAATGCATTCCTGTTAAGTATTTCCCGCATATTTCATGTCATCCAAGAGATTAGCCAATCTGTCTTCTTCTATCAAATCGAATACAGGACTCTGTGGATTGCTGATAGAGATCACGGTATTAAGCAAGCTCCATTTGCTTTTACTTTTTAGCCAAATTTCGTCTGATATTCATTCCTCATGGTATTCTTTGACATAACCTGCAGCACCTATTATAATGGTTTCTTTTGATATATGCACAACATTTTACGTTGATTTTTAATTTGGTACTGTTCGGAATCTATGATAAATCTTCTGTGAATAATGAAATCGTCTAGTGCGTTACTTCCCATATAAATCAATCTGCAAACAGATTTCGTTTATCAAAAGTACTACAAGTAGTTATTGATATCTACTCCTCTGAATTCGAAGGTAGGTCTCCTAGAAAGTTTTTCCATTGGCGGTTGACGGCAACATTATCTATTTTATTCCGAGCTTGACCATCCAGTGATATCACGGTTAGAAATTTTGGTGCACATTTTATAAGTTTTCCTATCTATATTGGTCCATTCGAAAATTCGTATAACTCTTATAAACTTCAATCCTATGAAACTTTATACTAAATCTTTTATATGAATTTTAATAAAATAATATAGCGAAATGTATACGATTTGAGGGAATTCTTATATGAGAAAAGAACTACACATATTTGTAATTCTGGTTTATACATTTTATACAACCCTTGCATAAAAGTGTTAAGCATATATAATTCCCGTATAAAATATATATAAAATAGAATAAATAAATTTATGCGAAAAATGATGTGTATTGTAGAGGAATCAAGGATAAAAAAAGTTTATTCCAGTTATTATATACTTTTTATTAATTATTTATTATTTTCAAAATACATTTTTTTTCATTTTGCTGTCCTTCTTTTGTTATGAGTCCCGGCTGAAAATTTAAAGCTTATATATAAATTTTATCTATTTCTGTTAAATTACTTACGGTTTTAAAAATAAGAAAATCATTTAGGGTCTCAGGATTGATCTCCTAGAGTTCCTAATAGCCATTAATACAATAGGCTTGGTATCTGCACCACATAAATTTTAACGAAGGTGTATTTGGAAATCTTAGATTGAATTCGTAATCAGTTTAATAGATACAAAACAAATTGGAAGATATGCGAAAATATTTTGTATATGATGTTAGTATGCACAACAGTAACCAAAAATTTACAAATCAATTAAAGAATGCACATTCTGCATTATTGCAATTTGTTTACATGCTTTGCGACATGCTTAATACGGGTCAAGCTGGTTGCGTCACATCTTTCTTTTAAGTTAAGCACGTAAGTGCAAATAAGCAATTTAGCTTAACCAGACCTATATCACGGGCATGTCGGTACCCATCGAAAAGGCAAAGTTCAAAGCATAATTAAACTTAGGCTAGCATATTTACTTTTATATAAATAACTTAGGAATATTACATTAAAGACGGAGTCGAGACTTTTATTCTGGTGCCTGATAGTCTTAGCTACACTTCCACCCTACCTAGGCATCTGTTACTATAGCTGCAACTATAAAGAGATCTGCTGACTGAGCTTTTCTTAGGATTATTTAAGTGGTCTGAAGATATTGACGATAAGCACTTGCATAACCAATTGAAAACTGAAATTAGACACATTATTTTTCAGCATTCACTCCGAAGAATAACCATACAGTGAATACATGTGCATTCTCTTTTTGCATTGTTGGGTTTAATATAAATTACAGTTAGTTTTGTCATAGTGTTTATATTCATATAGTTACACAATTTCAAATGCACTTGATGGCACAGAGGTTTCAGTACAAATATACCTGAGTTTTGATTTATCATACACATCGATTTATATAAAGAAAAGTATAAATAAAAACTGTTTTATCTTAAACATTCTATACACAATTTATAGCTCAGGACAGATTTTATATGCCTGTGGTACAAGCCCACGTGCAGACTTTTTCGAAGGAGGGGGCTCTGAGATAGAGAACTACAAACTTAAATACTTTAATTAATATCATGGTTCCGCTTAATGACAAATTTGTACGAAAAATATCTTCAATACATATATAAATTCTTTTCTTCTTTGTTTCAATAAAATGATACGCCAAGGTACAGAAAAAATCGTAAGGAACTGCATCGACCCTTAAATAAGTTTTGAGACTACATAAAGCGGAAAATGAACGCCCACTCGGAGTTGTGGTCACAGGTGGCATAATTTTCAAAAGGACATTTCGAAATGCATCCTTGCTGCAGCTATCAAGAGCCTTCAGCGATTTCTTAGTTGTTTTACCTTCAACTCGACGCCGCCAATTCGTGACTGCATTGATGAATTGCCGTGAATAGGTGTATGTTTCGAAGAATTGTCCACACGGATCGGCACCAAACATGACATAAAAATTGTTTTAAAATATCTCCATGCAGCACGTAATAACAATTTAGTTAACGTGAAAAAACAGAAAATAAAATAAGTAAGAAAACGAGTTTTCAAACAAAACTGAGGCCAAGCCGCATGAAAAAGTAGAAAATAAACTTTTCTTCACACACAGAGGTGACTCAGATTTTATTCGCTGACAATCACCGATATATTTCAGTATGATCAATCAGAGGTAATGAGTGATTTGATTCATGAATAGAAAGAATATTCAAGAGAAATGTCCCAATCAAAAAATCGGAGTCCACCTCTGTGTGTGAAGAAAAGTTTATTTTCTACTTTTTCAATGCGGCTTGGCCTCAGTTTTGTTTGAAAGCTCATTTTCTACTTATTTTATTTTCTGCCTTTTTCACGTTAACTAAATTGTTCTAATATCAGTTTAACCGAACTTAATTATATGTTTACTTAATTCTAATTTAATTTTAGTTTCTTACTTTCTTTTTAATTTTCCGTTTTGCTTTAAGTTTTCTTATATTTATCCTTATATTTCTTTCTTTCTTCTTTATTTTGAGTCAATTTTTGAATATTGGCAGTGAAATTTTTTTGCGTCCATACGACTCGAGAGTTTCCAATCGACTGACCGTACTTCGAACACAATCCGAACAGTTTCGATACCTCGGACTACGGTTTACCGAGGTTTCGAACAATTTGAAATTTTGAAGGCAGTTACGATGAGATGATTGGAAGTCAGCACCGTGGTTGACTGGAAGTTATTGTTCAGGTTATCATTACCGCCATTTTAAGTCATGTTTGGTGCCGATCCGAAAACAAAAATTTTTCGAGTATCAAATCGTTGAAGTACTGCAACGGTTTTCTGAAATTCAAATTATGTTTTAAACAGCGCTTTTTAGCTGTATTCCAACTTGATCCCATATAACATGAATTTTCCCGATTTTCCATGTAATAATAATAATAATAATTTGTCGGAAAATTTTCCGGAAAAGTCGCAAAATTCCGGAAATTTTCGGAAAGTTTTCCAGATAAAAATTCTGCATTTTTTTTGAAACAGATTTATCACTAATCAGATCGATGAAAATTTGTCCGATGATTTTCCCGCTTTTTCGGGTTTTCCACGGAGTTTTCCAGAAAAGCAACTTTATGCAACTCATTTCGCTGTACAACTTTGTCTTAAGTTGCAAAACGCTCAAACGTTTTCTTGGTCTGAAAAACTTCGGAAAGCGTTTTACATGAATTTTCCTCGATTGTTTCTGCAATTTTTCACCATTGTCGGAGAGAAAGTAATGATGCCAGTTGATAGGAAACTTGACCCTGCATAATTTAAAAGAACTTTTTTACCGGAAAAGTCGGAAAATTCCGGAAATTTTTTTCGGAAAAATCGAAAAACTCTGCTTTTTTCCTGAAACGGATTTATCACTAATCAAATTTGGACCAATTTTTCAAATAATTTTTTCCGATTTTCCGGGTATTCTATGGAAATTTCCGGTTCATAGATTCAATTGTCACGCGACATGAACCTATGTGCCAAATTTCAGCTCGCTGTGATGACGAAAATTGGGTCTACCAGAGTGTCGAAAATAGTAAAAGAGAAATATATAAATAAATAGACAGACAAATTCGTGTACTAGTTAAAAGGAATGGCCTAAAAAATATGTCAATAATTCTACATCAACGCCATTAGTCGCCAGTAAGCAAAGTAGTCATACTGGACGCCTCTTAGGTCCAATGTACCTTCAGCCATCAGAATTGATTGTGTATGTTCTTAATTGATACTATAATTCATAATTTATATGAATTCCCATTAAACTATTGTCTAATAATATATGAGAAGCTAATGCATTCCTTTGATCATATCCAACTTCACATAGAGTGTTCCTTGAAGGGAATAACATATCTTGTCACCTTACAACTATACATTTACAAAGTAGTGACACTTGCACAAAAACAAATTATGCTGATGGGACGCGGTGAGCCTTTTGTCATCCACTTTCTTGTTGTTTCAGCAACAAAAGCCCATTTTACCGCCCCCACCTTTCGCCGGTATCATACAAGTCCACACAAGTATATACATACATTATATAACAAGACGATGTGGTTATCTTTCTTTTATTTTGGTTTGAACTCTCCTTGTAACTCGCTTTGCCTCTTATACACATCCCGCGGGAGGATTGAATATGCACTACTTCCACGCTTACGTATAGATAGTACAACTTTACACAGTACCGTAAAAGCCATGGGGGGGGGGTATAAGTGAAATAGCAGTGACAACACGCGCTACCAGGATACCATATTCGAACTTATTCCATGCAATTTACATACCATTCCTGTGACGAAGGCAGCAGGTGCTCAGATATTTTATGTTGAAGGAAATTCGCTATTTTTTTTAATCTCAAATGAATTAGGTTCCTTGAGGACGTACCGCGTAAGGGAATGGGATAGCTTTGACTTGGTATTTGTACTTTTAATAATTTATGTTTTTCGTCATTGCATCCTTCGTAATATTCGGATTTTTGCCGTCTTCGTTATCGTTGTCGTCGTCTGAGTCCTTTGGATGCATAAAAAGCAGGCTATTGATTCCTTCGGGAGTTCAATAAACATAAAATAATGGTGAGCTGAGCTCTTATCCAAGGTACTGATACTTGATTTTATATTCCTTCTATTAGGGTAAAAGTGAACGAGAATTGGACAATATGATTTTAGTGAAGTGCTTAACAGAAATATTTCTGCATTTATAGTGCACATCAAGATGTCTGTGTCTTATGGAAAAGTGAAGTGGACTTTTATATATAAGTAGCATCTGCACTGAGCATTATGAATTTATTGAAGAAAATGGAAAATTGCATAATAATATCTGGACGTTTTTATTATCTATCTGCTACATAAATGTATCTAAAATTGATCGTATAGGATATCAAGCTGCAGCAAGAATTAATCTGGTTCTTGACAACTATATCATAATTGGACATGAATATAAGAATATTTTGTGAGCTCTGAAATTACATCGACTGGATAATTTTGTCACTGTTATTATTATTAACCTAATTCTGCTTAAAACTATTACATTTATATGGCAATACTGAATAACTGTTTTTATTTTATTTTGTATCCCAGTCGGTAAATTATTAGCCAAGTGGCGACTTCATAAACGTTGCTTTATTTTATCATAAAATTTCATAAATGTTGGCAATAGGTCGCGAGTTGCTAATTGTTACTTAAACTCAATTGCAAGGTTACCAAATTTTAGTTGGCCTTAAACGCCGTCTCATGTGGTGTACCACAGGGGTCTGTACTTGGTCCTGTATTTTTTAGCCTGTTTATTAATGACCTTCCTGATGTTATTGAAGATGCAAAAATTCACCTGTATGCTGATGATGTACAGATATACTTAAGTAGGCCTATTGGCCTGATTGAGGACTGCATGGAGCGTATTAATCGGGATCTTGAGAGGATTTATGAATGGTCTAGGCTGAATGGGCTACTGCTTAACCCAGCAAAGTCGCAGTGTATCTGTTTCTATAACCGACTACTGGACGAAATTTACATACCTGATATAAGTGTGTATGGTGTTATATTGCCTGTGCACAATAAAGTTACAAGCTTGGGAATAGTATTGAGCTCAGACATGAAATGTTGCGATAATACTAAAGTCTTACTTAGCAAAGTCTATGCAGGTTTAACAAGGCTATAGCTCTGGGCGAGTATTTTAGGCACGCCCGTTAGGCAGAGACTGGTGAAGACATTAATTATGCCTTACTTCTCTTTTGGAAATACTATCTACTCCAAATTAGATAGTGAATGCGCTCGGAGAACTCAAGTGCTTTCAATGATTGCATTCGTTTCATTTTCGGCTTAAGACGATTTGACCATGTTTCACCTTACAGTAGTGCCCTACTTGGCTGCTCATGCAGTGCAATGAGCCAGAGTATTTCCGAGAATTTTTACAATTTCTGGTATCCCCACGTAACCGCAAAATTATTATTCCCCGTCTCAGCAGAACGTTCATGGAGAGTTCTTTTCCTCTTCAGGCTGCTCGCTTTTGGAATCTGCTCCCTTCTAGCTTGCAGGGGGCTCGCACCGTTAATGCATTCAAAGCAATTATTAAAACTCATGTTCTGTAATCTTGCGAACACTTTTGAGCGCTTTTCTAAGTTTCAATCTGTGCAGTCTATTGCTAGTGTAGTAGTCTATCTATCTTTATTGAATTCTTGAATTTTTCTATGTACTTTCTCTTATTCTCTTATTTGCATTTTTTCAGAATTTTGTAATTGTGTATTAATTATTAACCTTCACTAATAGTCAAAATTGTTAATATTTGCTTACTCACCTCATTTATATATAACTATAACTTCTAGATTCCACTGTAATTTCTATATGTAAGAAAAAGATTTGTTAATCTTGTGTACCACTTCCTATAAATAAATTGTTATTAATATTATTATAAAATGGTATTCGCAGGTGGATATCAATTCTCATTATCTTTAGTTCTTCTCGTAGGTACTTGTACAAACTTTGATGCGAACTCAAAGAACGTTACATTATAGTCAATTGCGCATGCGCAATCCTCGATAAGTCATTAATTTGAAAGAAATAATATAAATAAGGTCGATCTGGGTATAGGACATCCAAGTATTTAAGTAGGTAAGTATTTACTCATCAAATAGTACAACAAACCAAAAACATTTTTATAAGTAGATTTAGTATGTACGAAAGTTCACAGGTTCGCGGCGCTGCATGGAAACTGGAAGACCGTTTCAAATGCGAATTGCTTGAAAAAAGTAAGAAGCATTCAAGAAGAAATATTTGAAGTGAGGAAATAGCAAATCATAACGTCTGTCACTACGCAAAACATTCAAGAATTTGTATAAATATGTTAGTTTACGCGTGCTCAATTTGCTATATTGTCATTGCGTTGTTTCCCGATAGGTGTCCTCATCAGCGTTTGTCTGTGGCATAATGTGACATGTACGTCAATATTTGTGCGTGTGTTATTGTTTACACTTGAATAAAAAGTCAAAAAAGCAGTTTATCGTGAATCGGTCGCCATTTGTGCATAAAAGTGAAGTTCAAAGATAGAAAATTTTGCAGAACATATTCGCCATATTTTGCTCCTTTATTTAAAAACAAGGGAGGACAGAAAGTGAGGCAAGTGAAAAGTTGTGCAAAGTTTATGCTGAATATGCCAATAAAAACCGACAGTGGCAGAATTGGTTTGCCCATTTCCGTGACGGAAATTTCACTTTTTTGTTTCAAGACGCTCATCATAGGCCATCCGAGATCAAGATAAGCATTCAACCGTTCTCGAGCTTGTTAGCATCTTAAACGTTTGGTAGTTTATACCATTTTCTGTACAAGACTTGAGTAGTTGCCAGTTGACGTTGGTACTGACGTAAAATGGTCCCAGTTGAAGATGACTGTAGTATTTCAGGCGCAAGTCTTGAATTTGACAAAAGGGCCAATATATGAGAAGCCGATTGCCTTGGGAGACTCGACCTGCTTGATGAAGTTCGAGCTGTTTGGCGATGGGGTAAGTAAGGTAACCGATAGGTATTTTAGTCCCAGATGGTTCTGTGGCGTAGAGCAAAAGAGTAGTTCCAATAACTATCGATTGTTCGTTGCTGTATTGAATCTGCCTAGGAGTCCTGACACGGTTGACAGACGTGTGCCAGATAGACGGGATACCGGTGATCGTTGCTCCACAAGCCTCTGTAATTGTTTGTCGATAAATACCTGGTCAGCTAAAATTGGCACGCTCATTCCTCTAGACTGGTAGAGGCTAGAAACGTAACCTGAAATCACTATATCTTACTTAAGTTGGACTGTCACACATGACAGTTCGGTAAAATTTATTTCGTGTAGGACAAGGTGCAGTTAGTACTGAGCTGCCACATTAGACCGACCACAGATTTGACCACCAGAGCTTATCAGCGTGCTGTTGTACAACTGACCACTTCAGCATAACCAGTCGTCTTCTGCGGAATTTTCCTGGGGTCTCCCGGTGTTGTTCTTGCCTAGTGTAGCACCACTAAATTTGTTTCTCTAAAGTACAATTTTAGAAACCCTGTAAGAAAGAAAGATTCACCGAAAAGAGGTTTTCATGAGCATGGTCGTTAACTGTTTCGAAGGTATTTTCAAAACAAATAAAAGCTAATCACTTTTTGAAGAAAAGAATTATTTCGTCTTTATTGAAAGTATTGTTCTATTTAAATATTGTGTCGTGTCTTCACGTTGACGTTACAAAAAACAAACTGAATCTTTTTACATTGTTTTTTAATACATTGATTCCTAGCCTACCTCGCTACGGCTTCCTACGTGCCAACAAAGTGGGACTAGCATGAAATTTTGGAGAACCTTTGACCTGGAGGGTGATTCTGATCTTTTGTCGTACTTTAATGGCAAAATATACGACTAAATAAACGAACTTTTCTACTGATTTTTTTGTGTTTTTATTCAGTTCAGCAAGCTTTGAATTGCGTAGAATGAACTGAAACTGAACAAACTGAAACATAACAAATTCAAGAATATTTTTCAAATTTAAGCACTTGTATTGTTTTAAGTTGATGTAGAAAATCCATTTACCATAGTATACAATTTTTGTCACAACCTCGGGAGCAGTTGACTAATATGTCGTACTTTTAGGCGTGTATTCTGACATTAATTCATTGCAAATTCATTTTAGTTTATTTTGTGGTTGATGAAAAGGATAAATCGAAATGAATATGGTGAATATAAAAGTACGAGAAATTTGAGGTGAATTTCAAAATATGTGACAAAAATGTCCGCCTAAGCTACGACAAAGAGATCAGAATCACCCCCTGGTTTATACGTTGGTTCAATAAATTTTGGACAACGACCCAGGCGACACAGACGCGTCGCCACAAACGTATCCATTGGAAGCACTTATTGGCCATCGAAAATGAGCTGGTTTCGTATAGAACCTCGAGGCTTGGGTGCCGCATGAGTTAAAATAAAGGTGTGATCTTTCACCACGACAATGCAATGCCGCATAGAAGTTTGATCGATCGGCAGAAATTGTTGCAGCTTGGGTGGGATATCTTACCACATCCACCGTATAGACCGAACCTTACGCCATCGGACTTTCATTGGTTTCGCTCATTACAGAACTCTTTGAATTGTTGAATGTTTGCTAACGAAGATTTCATCAAACAGCACCTTGACAAGTTCCTCGCTGATAAGGATGGGAAGTTCTACGAGCGTGGTATGATGCAGCTACTCGCAAGATTGGTAAAGGTGATTGAATAAACCGGGCAATATATATTTGTTCATTCTTCAATATATAAAAAGTAATCCCTTGCGTTGAAAATGTGTTTTCAAAGAGCAATTCAAAATCTAATCATATCTACGAAGCCTGAACGCGGACCTAATTATTGTGGACTACTTCAAGATTACGCTTAAAACGTGAGTCGAGTCTAGGAAAAGTGATGCGATAATATCAGTATCCTGACCATCCTTATAATGAGCCACCGTTTCGGATTCCTCTCCGTAAACCCTGCATATAGGATCATCAACAAGTCTCATCCCATAAAGGTGACTCCTGGGGAAAAGAATTTCCAGTGAGATTAGGAACTAGAGTTCTCAGAGTTGGCTTGTTAAGTCCCAAGAGCTTATTCGTTAACTTTGATTTAGGTTTACCTAACAGTTCCTTTGTAGTTCTACCCGAAGAATCATCTAACCAAAGGCTACTGTGTTGGCGGTCAGCTCAAACTGAAATAATACAGGCAAGAAGTTTTGGTGGAATTCCGATTATGGAGGAAGATTCCTCCGAGGCTGCACCAAGACGAGCAAGCTCGTCCGCCCTATTGCTGTGCCGTGGCACCCACTGAACAAGTATACTATTATTCCAACATAGGGAATTTGTGGTGGTTTTACATCCCAGTACTAGTTTGGAGATTGAAAAGTAGGTATTTAGATAAAGCCTTCACAGCTGCTGCGCTCTCTGAATAAATGGCAATCTCCTTGTTCTGAGTTAAGGAGTTGACTTTCCGCTTGAAGAATGGCCTTGACTTCTGTCTAGAAAACCATGGCATGTTTCAAGTTATATGCAAATTTCTATATGATGCTACTCGCAGAAAATGCCTGCACCGGTGTTTTCTTTGGATTTGGACCCATAATTGTAGATAATAATTTATCGGGTTTGTCAATACTTGAAACACAGAATGAGATTTCCATTCTGTTCTGGATGGAATTATAGTTTTAAAATTGCTTTTAAGCATAGTGTCGAGGAGGTGGTCGCAGTCCCTCTCGGTACCAGGTGCGCTAGATTGTACGAATTCAAAGATGGATTCATGTGGAACTCTTGTTCCAGTGTGAATTCAGCTCTGATTAATATGCAGTTTTCGTGCTGTAACTGAGGCCTCTTATTGATATGTGTTCGCACATGATGTATGTTAAGGATAGCCACAAGAGCCCGAGTGCTAGTTGATTTGAGGGTGCCACGTGCACTTAGGAAGCAGGAATCTTCTCTAATATCTTACGATGATTGGCGAAATCCATTGCTTTCCACCACACCACAGAACCATAGATTAATAACGGTCGGATGATGCTCTATAAGATTATCCGCGGTTTGAGTTCACACTTTTTCCCCCTTCATTATACCTCTGTCAAATGCTAAAATAAGTGATGATTCCAATAACTGTTGTTATTCTTGGGACTGGCTTTTTTGGGACCACGTTACAATCATCGTATTTCAAGATGTATACTTGGAAAGTAGATCCGAACACTGATGTATCTTAAATCTATTCTTGAATGAGTAAAATTCATGTGACATTAGCATTGAGAATTCTTATGTTCCTCCTACAGTTTGAGCATAGAGAAAAGTACTAGTCCCTCGTACACTCCTTAGACATTTTTCCAACACTTTATACACGATATGAACATAATATTGAACTTGATGAGCTTTCATAATTGGAACTTTAAAAATTTCTTACTAACATGTCAGCGACTACATTTCAAAAGAAGTGAAAAAAAATTAATAAAAGCTCCATGCTCAGAAAATTTATTATCCAACACCACCCGCAATTGCTGTTGAAAAATTTCACATAAACTTATCGTCCTTTACTCCTTTTTGACACAAAAAAAAAAAAATGAAGACATAAAATCACCAGGAAAATCAAACTATCTCCAATGCATTATGAAATCATTTCGAAAAAAAGACTTGTTTACGTGAAATCATCAAGTGTAAAAAAATTTTCTTAGCCGGTCCAGTGCGCAAATGGTGAGCAACCTTTCAATATCAAAATGTGATAAAATCGGTGTTAATTAGGAAAAAATTCACAACTTGCAATGAAATTATGCAACAGAAGACGCCTATCACATTTTTATGTTTATTAATTTTTTTTTCTTTTTTTTCCACATTTTACAATGACGGAAAGCAGAGGTCACGTGCCCTCCAACAACAGACATCTTTCACTATAAAAGAGGTCACGTGTTTCTATTTCCAGCAGTGTCATTTCTCTGATTCTGATTTAAGGTTAAAGCGCTCTCAGGTCGGAACAGCAAGGAGGAGGATGATGATGTTGATGATGATGATAGTAGTATAGGTGCAGGAGATTTCTTCCAAAGACCTTCGACTAATTGAATCCTAAGAAAGTTTCAAATCAAATTTTATGATCTTTATGGCCCTACCCCCATAGTCGGTAGATATCCAACCCCTTCGGTGTATTCTTACAACGACGAAAACTCGCGTACTACTATCTGAACGTGAATAGCGTAATAATGGGAATAAAAAGATATTGGTAGTTGGTGAGCTCGCTCTACTGCTGCTGCTCTACTCCAGCCACTTGCCTTGCAAACCTTATTTCTGTCCAATGATAACTAGCCATAAAAGAGCTTCAGTTTTTCTACTTCTCAGTGTTCTACTCACTCAGTAAAGATGAGAAAAACTTTTGATCATTGCACTTCTTGGGTGTATCATAAAATCTCCCGGGGTGATTCAGCTAATCCAAGCTTACAAAAATATTGCATTTAAGATTGTTGCAGCAATAAAAGTAAATCATAGCCATAGCTATGGAGCCATTGGACTTTCAAAAGAAAATAGAATCGTGCACCTGTAAAGAAAAATAATTAATCGTTTAATTAAGTGACGTCAAAGGAATGCATTTACTAACCGAAATTGGTGAAGGATTTTTTGATGCCGTGGCTACGTGGTAAATGTGCGGACGAGAAATTTACATCTATTACATATTTATGTATGAATGAGTTAGGTAGATACTTGCGGTAATATTTGATTCGATTTCCATAACGGATGGGTGCCTATAATTAGGTTTTCTTTATCATATTCTGGATTGCGTTGGAAGTAGGCTTTAGACAATCCTAGTCTTATGTGTGGAATGGACTTAAGTCTTAAGGATAATGTTATCCTACACGACTAGGTTTACTAATAAAACCCACACTTTGTACAGTTACATTTTGTAACTCCATTCCTTTCCCAAATAACCTGCTCTCAGAGTAGCAAGATTATTGCAGTTTTGAAGACCTTCTCTGTAATGATAGTTAATCATTCGAATTAAGCGGCTTAGTCTAATATGCCTAGTATTTATACCTCATATCTAATGAGTAAATTATATACGCTAAATTGAAAAATATAAAAGAAAAACGTTTCAGTATGCACGGACAATGTACATAAGTTGGAAGGAGCAGAAAAACTATTTTTGGAGCTTATAATAGTTTCGAATTTATTCAAAATTAATAAAGCGGACGCATAATTGATATTGATATAATTAACGGCACTAGAGGTCATGCTTGACTTACTGCCGCTGGAACTCTATTGCAGCGGTGTAGCGGCAATTAGTCCTGTCAGGCTAAGTGAGGGCGGAGGGTTGGTGGATGGAGAAGGATATTGGACATTCCAATATACTCCAGATGATAGACTGTAGTGATATCCAGAAAGAAACTGATTATTAAATTCCTTTCCCAAATTTTAGTGGGGGTGTCCCCACCAGGATTGACTGGGATGGGAAGGAGATGGTGGTAACATCCGATACTTCTATCATTACGGATGAATGCAAGACCGGTGCGGGCACAGAGGCTGTTGTGTACTCCAGGCACTGCAAATGGGATAAGTCTTAAAGACTTTCGCACATATTTAGTGATTTTTCAGGTAGAGCTCGTAGCGATTCACCAGGCGGTAATATTGGTGCAGTTATGCAATTCCAGCCTTAGGAAGTTGACTATAACGCGCAAGGTGACCCTATCCCATAATCTACTATCTGGCTATGCCTATATATCAGGCAGCGAGATGTCATATGGGTTGAGCAAAAAGGAATCTGAATTGGATAGCTCTGCATCGGTAAGTTTCTGTGAGGATCCCAATATTAGCAATAAAATAGGAAATCATCAGGGACGCCTATCAAAAGACAAGACTCCGCTCGACCAGAAGGGAAATATATGACAGGAATAGGGCAAGGCGGAACAAATAACAGGAATCTAGTAGGGGACATGACGGGTCACTGCGCCATAGGGAAGCATGCTGGAAGACTGGGTATAGCGGCGAAAGATTTCTGCAGGAGCTGTAAGGACTCGGAGGAAATCTAATCCGTCCAACATGTAGTTTGCGAATGCCCCGCTTTGATGAATAAAAGAAGTAGGCTGTTGGGTAGAGTTCTTTTTAAGTCTAGGGAGCTGCTAAGTAAAGAGTTCAGATACATCCTAAGTTTTCTGAGAGATGCGGGATGGGTCTAGGTAGAGAGTCTTAGAGATATCCTGAGTTTCCTAAAGGAAACATCGTGGATCTGGGACGCCTTGAAAGGTTGTCCCATCAGGCCTTGAGGCACAATGGACCCACTTGTGGTCTTAGTCTTAGCGGCACCCCTTTTACCTAACCTAACCCAACCTACTAAACCACTTGGTGGACGGATGAGATATAGTTTGTGAGGAGCGTAAGGATAGATGTAAATTTAAAATAAAAGGAAATTTAGAAATGTGTGGATGAACTTTCAATGAACGTTGGATTTTGGTCAGTATCACACATCGAGGGATTTCAGAAGTTTTCTCTCTTTCATTGCGGAGTTAGTCCTCACAAATAGCGGCTTTCTTCCACTACTTATTTCCTGGGCCTGTCGATTGGTTTAGTAATTTGACAGATTAAGGAGTGAAATAAATATGAATATGTATATATTCGGTGCAACGCATATGCTTTCATCTTTTTTCTATCTAATCTACTCTACCTTATAGTGCAAAGAAGGTAAAATACATTTCGTTGCTCTGATTTCAGCAACATTTTTAATAAGAGTATGTACAACCAAATAAAAAAAACTACATAATAACTTTTTTAATTTTTGGCTATGAACTCTTAGATGGGTTACAAGTAAAAAACAGAAAGAGGGAGTAAACCTTTTTGGACGAAAACTATTGAGTTTTTTTGTATTTTCTTTATTTTCCTTCTTAAGTATTAATTGGACGACATAAGTCATAGGGTAAAAAATGCTTACCATAAAATTCTACACAAGAAAAATTCTTATTCCCATGTACATATATAATTCTCGCAATAACAACTCAAAGCTAAATTCATGCAAAGTAAATTCTGTCCCTCGATCTACTGTAATAACCCTTCCTATTTTTTAATTTTTGCATTTGGGAGTACGTAATATTCACGTGTACCATATGAAATTGGATCGGTTGTCATTATATATATATGTATGGGCATTTTACACATCAGTGATGAAATATTTTTGCTCTTTGGTGAATTTCCAGGAACCAGAAATGATTTTAGAAGTACTTCACATTATGGATATGATGGGCAAAATTTCAGATCTAGACTCCTTATGGCAAAACAAATCATAAACAAATGCTTATCGGTTTTCTCGCATATTTCATTGTATTAATTCTATATTTTTTTTTCTTCAATTGTTGTGCTTATGCCAGATATGGGGTATCGATATCTAGATATTGCGAATATATAGATATAAAAGTATACCTGACAGACATAAAAACGATATTTATGTTACAAGCAGTACCTACTTTGACATTTCAATTCAGTTGAGAGGTTTTTAAGCGTAACAGATTTGGAAAATATTTATATTAGTTTTATATTAGTTTTAATGCATGCATTGACAAAAAATGTTTGGATCTTCTTCTTCGTGTTTACTTTTTTGGGGAAAGCACAGACACATTTTTTCTTAATTTGACACATTATCATATTATTATTAACAACTAGATAGCGCTGTGCAACGTAGGCTATACGCAGTAATTTTGGATGATATGCATATCTAGATATACCCACTAAGTTTTCTGGGTATATTGGGGAGTATTTGGAACTATTTGGTATATTAACGGGCTATTTCGAATATCTATATATCGATTCCCCCACATCTGTCAAAAGCATAAACGCGACTTACGATAGCTTACTGCTTACAAGGGTGTTCTTTAGTCCGTCCTAAGAAGGGACATTTTCGAGTCATCTGCATCCTTCGTTACATTTCTGAAAGATACATTAACGCGATATTAAGTCGCTGATGCGCTACCTTTGGCACAATGCTGATGGTGATGACGTTAAAAGTCTTTTTCAACAACTAGGTACCTGTACTTCGAGGTTGTAGCCGTAAGGACCGGGTTTCATAGTCTGTTTTTCCATTACCTAAAATAAAAACGCCTGTCTATTCGGTGAGCATTTTTTTTTTCGTAAAACTTTGTTACTTACATCTGCAGTCAACTTATTTCTCACATCCTCATATACCAGCCTCTTTCCCTAGTAAGGGCTTCTGTAACGCAGTGTCTTTTAAAAATTCTTGTACTAAACGCTAAAAAATATTCGGATAAACCTAAAAAATTTCGAGTTTTTTTTTACTCCTGGTAGATTCCCGTATTCAGTTTTATATTTCCAAGACTAAGCTTTCGAGTGCAAAGGAAGATAAATTTTATCGTGCAGAAAACTAATCCTTCTCCACAATAAGGACTACATTTAATTCTAAATTTTGTTTAATATTCTCCATAGCAACTACTACTACTACCACTGCAAACAGTATATACACACTCGCTGCATTGGTCAATCTGAAGGAAAAATTCTTTTAAATTTCCAATGCTCATCTGGCGTTACAAAACCATAAGATATTGAGCAAGAATTTGATTTCATAATATCTATTCATGGGGTCTAATGTAGTGAAATATCTCCTATTCGATATGTCTTCAATACTGTATCCATTTTATCCCCTAAACAAAATGGGCTTGGCCGAGACTTCATCCTGCTGATTCTGCCAGGGTGCTCACGAAACTTCAGAGCACTTTTGCAACTGCAATGTATTAGCCAGACCTCCACCTCGAACATGCTTTTTCCTCCCCCAAACTACGTGTGAAATTTCACTCCCAGAATTGTTCAAGGACTATATTAACAGTCGTAACATAGAAAGAGAATAATTTCAGCGGGGATCCACAATCCTTCCACGAATCTAATTTAATCTAATCCATTTTAACCCCGGTTCTATTGTAGCAATAGCACCTTTTAGGTGGCTCTAAAATTATGTATTCTATGGCAGTGATTTGATTTGTTTTATAATCATTCGGTATGAAACAGACACTAACGGAGTCGAAATAGAATTTTTTTAGCTCTTGTGACTTTAAAATTGAAAACGCAAAGTCTTACCTGTTCTTATGTTTTAGAATTAAATATGTACCTACGTAACTTCATGTCATTTATTTATCTTTTTTACTACCTGGAAAATAAGAATTTTGATTTATCGAAAACATTTTTGGATAAGCCTGAAAAAGTGAAATTTTTATTTGGTACTTCGAAACTAGTCAGCCCTTGCTGCGGCCTACGGCAAAACCAACTCGAAACGTCATGAAATAATAATTGCCTCCTTTTTAATGAAGAATTAAACATCGCACAGAGAATATCGCTGTATAAGCGAATTTTTTTCCCTCATGTTTTCCTATGAATGTTCAACAAGTTAACGGGCTGAACATTTGCCCAAGCCCTACAGCAGTAATTTCATGAAAGTCCAAGTTCAGAACATTTAGCCCAGTAGTGCCCAAGGGTTGTTGTATCCCGTGACCAACAATCAGTTGCCAAAGCCCCCATACATATAGTATAGTCCCAGACGTTCAAGTCACATAAGGATGAATACGAAAGCAATCCTGGATGAAATGAAAGCGTCCTGTAATATTTTCGTAGTTCTCTTAATTTCAGTTTAAAAAGAAAGAAGAAAAAAAAAGGAGTGGAACGCCCGGGATGGGGCCAAGTAATAAATATTAGAGACGTCAGTATTTTGCTTTTTGTGTTTCTGCGTTGGACTTTAATGAAAAAAGATCGCCAAGGGGCTAGTCAAAAGAACGCAGCTCTCCCGTAATATTGGAGAGTTTTTTTTTGTTTTTTATTGTTTTGTTCCTTTTTCGAAGCCCCTTTTCTTTCAACTGTGGAATGTCAGATATTTGTCCCTTTATAGGGTGGCATTTATTTCCAGTGAATGACATCTCATAGCTGGTCTAACGTTTGGAAGAGTATTGGAATCGTTTTTAAGTTATTGACTTTAAATGGGAGGGAATCAAAAAAATAAACTTAAAGAAGAGCCATGAGCGGAGGTGAAATCATGTGAGAAGTTTTCTTATAATGTCTGAGGTTGGTTTTGATAACAACTTTTAGTTTTTTTTAGTTTTGAATTGAATTTAAGTTTAGTAAATCAGTATTTAAGTTATTGTAACATCCCAGAAAAACAATGCGAAACCATTGCGAATCGCAAAAGTATCACAAAGTGGAAACCTAAATTTTGCTGGTGAATTCAAATGAGATATGAAAGCGAAATCTCGAACGGGAGAAAATGTTGACAGAAACATTCTATCACATTGGTGGTATCACTTCGGATTTAGTTTGCCATTCTTTTTCGACAAAATGTGATAAATTTAAATTCGCAAATGAAATTATCTTTCAATCATTAGCGATATTAGCGTGCCCCATCTATTTCTTAACCTAAACTTGTAGGTACCGTACCTAAATGCCTAATGTAGTCTCCTATAAATTTAGACTCGATTTTACCCTTAATGGTAATTAAATGTAATTTTAAACTGCTCACGTTTTACAATTCACTGAAACACAAACACGTCAAATTCCTAATCTGTTCACGCTGAAATGAAAAAATAGAACCGAAAATCTGTAAATCTGAAAAACTGTAAAATTCTCAGAGGTTCGAGCACAAAATAGCTCACATGCACGTATTTATGTAAGATAAATAAAGGCGAACAGAATTTATATTCGCGTTTATTTCGCTTTTTATTTCGTTTCGATAGCATAATTAATTTTTAGCTCTGTCGCATATACTGATGATAAATAATTCCATATCACGAGATTTAGATATCGTTTACTCATCTCAAAATTATATTCCAATGATCCAGAAAAACCTGTAGATTGTTCAAAAGCAAAGTTGTGACATGTCTAAAACATACGTAGGTTCTTGAAATGCAGAGAATAAAGTTCACATCAATCAATAGACGAATCTATGGCTAAATTCAAGGGTGAGATCAGTAATGAAGCAATATCTACCGATAAAAACCAATAAAATGCGGTATAAAGATACGGGAAACATTGTGATTCATTCATTCATACAGGATACACCTATGATCTCAAATATTTACAGTGGTGAAGACAACATTAATCAAAATGCAAGATTGACTGAAAGAGTTATAGGTACACAAATTAGTTAGCTCTGTTAGAAATTTCGGATGTTTCTTTTTTTGATTGGTTTTTTTCCACAGTGAATCTTATAAATACTATATGATATCAAGCTGTTGGTACAATCATGTGAAATCGAAAAAATTTTACCTAAATTTAATTGCAAAACTAAAGAGAGGCGAGAGCAAAATATTTAATAATCAATTTGGAACTACAGTATCGTTCTGGCAAGACACTAAACAGGTAATTGTAGCAAGTAACTGTCATTAAGTTAAAACTAGCGAAAAGCTCTCAATTTCTTGTTCAAAATCAATTTCATATTATGTTGATTTTTATGGGTGGAAGAAAGTTTTCTATAAACCTTTTAATGACAAACATGTGTAAATGCGTGGAAAATCTGTAAAGAACTACAACACAAAATACTTAATTACTTGAAATTTTTGTCAGAATTAGCAGAAGCCTTGGTGGCAACTGGAAGTCTAGTTATAAATGGAGTAACTAGACTGGACGTCCTGCAAACATTCCATAAATATGGCTAGAAGGAACTTCACGAAGACGTTGTGTAAAATGTTCTAAAGATAATTCCGGGAAAAAAAGATAAACGTACATGTTTTACAACATGTAAGCCATGTAATATTCCAATATGCTTTCAATGCTTTACACCATACCATAAGAAAAATAAAGACTTTTTTATTGATTTTTTATATATAATTTATGTTTTTATTTTGATCCGTTGAATAAAGGTTATTTTTTGTTTTTTGTTTCAATTTGTTAAAATCTGTTGGGATGTCTTGTCCGTCCCAAAGTAACTAGCTCTTGGTACCATATATCCCTTTCCCCCACTTCTAAACTATGGTATGAACAAATTTAGAGTAAAAGAAATTTTCATTGCACAATAAATATCTAATTGATTCCTTATCTAGAATTACAGTGTATCTTAAAAAAAAAACTCTGACAACACTAGAAACCTAGGGCTTTTAAATCGCTTGGTTTTATTTTACAAAGTACGAAATCTTCTAAACAAGTTCAATCGTTCAAAGTGCTTTACGTTAGTCTCGTAAGGAGTATTTTAGAGTATGCGTTCCTTATATGGAACCCTTTTTATGCTACATATGCCCAAACAATTGAGGGCGTTCAGAGACGCTTTAATCGGTTTATATTATTCAAATTTATCATTTGATTATGAATATAACGATAGATTAACAAGACTGTCTATGACAACTTTACTTAATCAGCGTTCATATCTTGACGAGTTATTCCTATTTAAGTTGCTTAATAATAAAATTGATGCTCCTGATATTCTCTCATAAAATTTGCATAAATGTTCCATCGCGTCCTACACGTCAACTACTAGTATTCAATCCTGAATCACATCGCACAAATATAAGATTGAAGTCTCCTATCGTTAGAATTCAAAGGTCTCATAATGACTATTTCAATGCCAAAGCAATGCCATGGATAAAATGCTTTCTTAGAAGGTGTTTTTCTCTTTCTATACTTTTATTTTTGTCTCTTGCTATTATTTTTTTCCTGTTCTCAATATGTCTCCCTTCTTTCCTTCCATCATTTTTGTTTTATTTTTTATTTTTTCCTCTTGATATTTAATATTAATTATTAGTAGGTAGTTTTAAATTTTTTTACTTTAAACTTTGTTCCTTTTTTGAATTTGAATTGAAGTTATTTGTGTTTTGTTGTTAATTTTCTATTTCCTTGGTAGTTTTTTATTTATTATACAGATCATTTTTTTTAATTTTGAATTTATTTCATTACTTGTAGTATGATTTTTTATTTTTATTATTTTTTATTATTGAGTTTTCTAACGTTTATTTTTACTTCTTTTATTTTTTCTAATTTTGCCTAATTTTTATTTGTTTTTATTAGTTACATTGCATTAGCTTTAGTTGTAGTTTTGTATTTCTGTTTTACTCTTTGTTTTAGTTGAAGTTTTGTCACTTTTTCTAGCAATTAGATATAGATCCTTTTTTTTCTCTCTTAATTTAAGTCGATAGTAAGTAATTGGTGTAAGCTGTTTACTATCGAATGATGTCTAAATCAGCACAATTGCCGAAAATGTGGCTAAAATTCATAGAATTATGCGTGAAAATTGATTAGTTTGATTGGAATGTCATTTGGATCAGTTCAAACTATTTTTACAGATAATTTGAATATACATCGACATTGGGCCATTTTGTACCAAAAAAAAATATTCATTAACACGCCAATCATGACTAAGCTTTTATTTCGAGGATAATGATAGGTGCTGAGATTTGGATTCATGGGTATAACTCGCAAAAAAGTAACAGTTGTCGCAATTAAAAACTTCAAATTCACTACATGTTTTTCAAGCATATCAATTAATTTCATTAAAAGCTTTCTTGGGCATCGCAGACAAACAGTAAGAGTGAATAATACCACTTCGTCACCACTATTCCTTAGCAGCGGGATCCCCCAGGGATCAATATTAGGTCCGCTTCTCTTTTGTTGCTACATCAATTATCTCCCAATGACGTTACAGGATGCATAAGTCCACCTTTACGCTGATGACGTGCAGATATATTCTAACCGACCAATAGGGTTTGTGGAGGACTGCGTCTCTCGATTAAGCGATGATTTGCAAAGAATATCTGACTGAGCGAACCATAACTACCTAACGTTAAATCCTCTCAAGTCAAACTGTATAGCATTTTACAGGAGAAATCTAGATCCTAGTGAATTGCCTCCGATAATAATCAACAGTACTACTATACCATACGCAAGCTCAGTTAAAAGTTTTGGCATAGAAATAAATCAGCTGCTTACATGCTGCAACCACGTCTTCTCTGTTCTAGGAGGCAAAGTGTATGGATGCCTTCGTCAGTTAAAAACATCGGCATATGCGTATGAAACTCGCTAAATCCTCACTGAACTTTTGGCAGTTTAATTTTTCCAAACACGATTCTGGTTGCCAAAGAAAGTTAAATGTCGCTTGCAACGATACTATCAGATTTTTTATTCACGGGTTTCGTAGATTTGCTTATATCTCTCCATATGTTGCGTCCTTTGTGGGACTTGAAGCACACTTGTCACGAATACGCTTACTATTGCTGTATTCTCTAATCCACGTAAAGGAGCCAAGTTACTTACTTGATCGAATACAATTTTTAGGATCGGCCTTGCATCGAAACATTCTTTTGCCAAACTTCAGAACCTTATCAGGTGAGCGCGCTTACTTTGTGCAGGTGTTCCGCTGCTGGAATTCTCTTGCACCCAATATTCAGAGCGGAAGATCTCAGCATGCATTTCAAAGGTTGCTGACAACAGCTCACATAAGGTAAATTCTAGTTTAATCATTTCACTGGCAGAATATGCTTTAGATCTTATATATTCAATATTTATGTAGACTTTATAGGTGTACAGTTAGTTATTAAAATTTAAATGTACCGATTAAGCACGTACAACTATAAGATTTGCAATCTTGTGTACTAATTAACCAGTAAAAATAAATAAATAAAAAAAAATTAAAAACAAGTCAGGGCATAACAAAAAGTTTATGAGAATCATTTTATTATACTGGGCCAGTACCGATTTTGTTAAATAAAACCTTCCAGAATTTCATATTGGGCCAGTGTAATAATCCAAATTACTTCTTTCAATTTGTTGACAATTTCTTGTTTATTATTGTTAATTTAGTTCAATCAACTTTACCTACGCGCTCAGGCAACTTGGCATTTCAATTTTCGTATGTAATGAGAGTTAAGATGCCGTTGTCACTATTAGTGTGCGCTCTGATCTCATCTGCAGACTTTTCGCAAAGGAATGTGTGAATGCCTGACGATACTTAAGTATAAATGGCAATTGATAGACTACACTTAGACCATGGTAAATTGATGGACAGACCGCTCTTCTGGCTCTTAAACCTGCACTAAGTGACATGCCTGTTTGAAAGAGATATGAACGCCTCTCGATTTTTGTCTCACAAAAATTAATAACCAGAAATTTCATTTATTTACCATACTACTATGCACCAGCTATGAAAATTATGAGCCTACTTCTAGGATGCATACCTACAAATTTTAACTTAAAGTCTCGATTGGGTTTCTTTCACTCTTTTATTAGAACGACTAGATGGCTAGAATTTAATGAAATCAATTAAAATAACTCCCTACCACTCAAATGTAAGCCACTCTATCCATTAATAATGATCGATATTTTCAATCTGTGCAATATTGCATTCAATTTTAAGATTTTTAAAATTTAGAAATTTTCATTAAGTTCTCATAAAAATCCTTTCAATCCCAATCTGAAGTACAGTAATATTATCCTATTAAATTTTACTGATTCTAGTTCAAACTACCGCACAACGAAAAGAACACAAGAAATATACACTAACAACTCTCAGTTTATTTAAAATAACTCTTTTCATCTCAAGACAAAAGCTTACTCAATTTTATCGAGTCATCCTTTTGCTCGAAGAAAACTACAGAAATTGCTCTAAAACCAATTCCACCAGATTTAAAATTTTGATAAAGACAAGACCTTTAGAGGAGAAAAACAAATTTTTGAACAGGGAAAATTTTTCCCTACCCCATCCCTATCCCATCTTTCAAACGAACTTCTACTCTGAATCCATCCAGGCCGCCTGTGTTGATACTAAATTGAATCCAAATCACGTTTGCATAATCTTAAGTCCTTTTAATAGCACTCGAAAACAATCCTTTTCATCCTTCGGGCTCGAAGTATAACTTCAGTAGCATGTTGAAACAACAGCCCTGGTAATTCAGAGTTAATGGCTTAGATCGCAGCTTTTGTACATGTGCTAATGGGAAGAAGAAATACTCAAAATCTCTTTTAAGTACTTGTTTAACTGGTAACTGGTTTGGCTTTATTTGGCCTCCTTCCCACTTTCATCATTGAGAGTGAGTGCATTTTGTGTCTTAAACTTTAAACTTGAGAGGTTTTTTCATCCGAATCATGGCTCTTCAGTATACTCTCGGTAATAATACCGTCGGTCGTATCGTAATAAACCTACGAACTTACATAGGAAAACTTGCGTATCCAGGATACAAAAGTGGAAGGAATTTCTGGATTTGCATGGATTAGAGTGTTTACTCAATTGGTTGGTTTATAGGTTGAGAAAATTACCTAGAGAAATAATATGTTCTGTACAAAATGGGAAAAACGAATATAATTGGATGAGTGGTGGTTATGAGCTCTTGAATATCAGAGTCAGCCTGTATGCAGTTTTCATTAGTTCAGCATTTCTTAATCTTTTTAATAAGTATGGAGTCCTTTCTAATCGTATGGTTTTAATACAGGACTCTGTAAATAGTTAATTTGCAACAATCATTTCAAATGTTAGTTATTTGCTTCAAAAAGATAATTTCAAAATCAAAAGAAACCCGAAGCTTCTTATAATTACTTAAATTGGCAAATCTTATTCAAACAGGACTTTTAAATTTTAATATTAATGAAGTAAATATGGTACTCCTTTTATTATCGTAGAGATACTTAATATTAAGCCTTATGGATAACAATTCCCATGTCAGGTTCAGTATCTGTTGCGACATTTATTATTTGTTGACAAATAACCTGAAGAAAAAGTCCGTTTCATAAAGGTAAATGAAGCAAAATGTCCTTTTGCGACAATTGAGGATATTTATCCTTTAAACTGCACTAGAATTTCACTATCGGTATTAATTTAAATTTTTCTTATAACTATTAATCAGATGTGATTTCAATAAAAGTTTCATTTTCTTGTGCTGACATGGTGGAAGATCGTGCATTGACAATAAATGGCCACAATTCATTTAGAAATTTTGTCTGCTGTTCATTTCGGAAATACTGATTAAATGTTCCACCCAAATCTTTCGGGTGCTGAATTATTTATTCAATAATTGTCTGTGTCCCTCCTATTCAACACCATCCTCTTCTGAAAAGCCTTTCATTGTTGGGAAGCTATCAAACTTGTTGCAGCGCATACAAATTGGCCAAAATTCTATCTTTTCTTAAAAGCAAGAGTTTTTTCTTCGTGAGCAGTAGAAATACGTTTTCCTTATTTGCCATGAAGAGTTAAATTAACATTAATGATCTTTCTAAAACTATCGCTTAAATATTTACTCAATTTAAAAAAACTATATCAAATTCGAATTGAAATCGTCCTTCAGCTCAAAAATATTATTTGCTCAAGATAACCATCTGACCGCAGTATGTAAAAGAAGTGATGCATATGTGTACTCCCCATGTCTTGACTCTTGATATAGGCCGAGATTTTACGAAGTTTATAATTTTGACAGGCTCATCAGGAGGATTTTTATAACTGAGGAATAATTTTTTTTCAGCTGGTGCCGGCCTATGGATCACGGACAGGCCCGGAGCTCTCATAGGTGCAAATGGAGCAGCTGCACCGGGCGCAAAATATTTGGGGCGCCATATAAAAGAGAGCGGAAATGCGATAATACAAGAAAGATTTTAAATTTCAAGTTAATTTTATAAAAAAAGAGGAATTATGTGAAAAAATTATATTTTGTATTCGAAAAGATTCTTTTCACATATAGATATATTCAGCAAACTTTTTATGTGCCTTAAGTAATCGAATATTTTTTCAAACTTTTTAGGCATGCGTGCATGAGTACAGATATCCAATTAAGTTTAGCTCAACTATATTATATATAGCATATTGTCATTTCGGTTGTTTGTTTTATATTAGTGCGCCATAAAATGAATTCCCCTGATTTAAAGAAAAAGTTATCGGGCAGTGATTATAGAAAAAAACGAAAGCGGTTGGAAGAATTAAATTTAAAACTATCGAAGTATTTACTATTGTGAGTGGTCCAAGTACAAGTGCTTCCACATCATCAGCCGGGAAAATTGAGGTAAACTCAGATGTAAGTGTAAATATTCAGTTAGTTCAGGCAGCAGAGAATTTTAGTGTGGGTAAGGGTGGTAATCAACATCAAACCAAGGCGTTTGTTTTTGAGTATGATTTCGGGGATCATTTTAAATGGCGCACTATGAATAAGAAAGTGGTGCAATTATTAATAGAAAAAAGTCCAATCCAAATAAAAGCTTTTTATTTTCCTACCACTAAAAAAAGAAAATTTAGTTCTCAGTTTTACCACAGGTCTATGACAAATGGTGAGAAAGTTTCTAGACCATGGATAATATATTCAATTTTACAAGATGCTGTATTTTGTTTCTGTTGTTTCCTTTTTTCAAAGAATAGAGAATGTAACTCATTATCTAATTAGGGTTATAGAGATTGGGGTCATTTATGTAGGCAATTGAAAGATCATGAAAATAGTTTATTTCATATGTCAAGTTTCAAGATTTGGAAGGACTTAGAACTAGGCTTAAAAACAGGTAAATCCGAAGACGCTGAATTGCAGAAGAAAATGTCGAAGGAAATTGAGCATTGCCGAAATATTCTAAGACGCCTCATAATTTTTGTTCTGCATTTAAGACCACAGCATTTATCATTTAGGTGCAATTCTGATATTCTGTACGATAGGGACAATGGTAACTTCCTGAAGTTAGTAGGGGCAGTTAGTAAATTTGATTTAGGTTTAGCAGAACATTTGCGTAGAATTCAAAATCAGGGGACGCAAAGCAAATACCTTAGTAAATATATTCAAAATGAATTAATAGAGTTATTGTTCAATGCTGTGAGGAAAAAGATTTAAGTTAAATTAAAAAACGCGAAGTATTTCTCGATTATTCTAGATTGTACACCAAACATTTCTAGGAAGAAACAATTATTCTTAATTGTAGGAATAGTGGACTAAATGTGAATAAATGTGAACAAATATTTTTTAAGTTTCTTAATAGAGGAAGAGACAACGGGGTCAGCTTGACTGAGTTGGTATTAAATGAGCTTAGAAAGTTATGCATACCTTTAGAAAACTGCAGAGGACAAGGCTATGATAATGGGGCAGAATTCCGGTATGCGGGCACGAATAAAATCGTTGGATCCGAGGGCTTTTACGTACCCTGCTCTTGCTATTCTATTAATTTAGTAATTATAGATGCTGCACATTACTCTTCGATTGCAATTTCGTTTTTTCGATAAAATTGAAAGTCTTTATGTGTATATTTCCAGTTCTTAACCCTTAAGGCTCTATGTGAAACTGGATGGGAGAAAAGAATAGATGCCATAAGACCTTTAGTACACCATCTAAGAGATGTGTATGAAGTTTTCGTCGAATTATCCCAAAGTGATGGCCCAAAATCGCAGAACATGGCAGTAATATTAGGTAGCAAAATAGTGGATTTCAAGTTCATTTCTTCTATTGTGATATGGTATGAAATCTTTGAAAAAGTAAATATAGCTAGTAAGTACTAACAGAAACACGATGTCGGTTTAAAAACCGCTGTGGAAATACTTAATTCTATGAAAGGGTTCTTAGTAGAACTGAGAACTGACGGGAGCTTCCTGGCTTTTGTTGAAAAGGCTAAAATAATTGCAAATGCCCTGGAAGTTTCTTGCACTTTTCCAAGACGTTCAGAATTACGGTCAAGAAGAACGAAGCCACATTTTTCTTACGACCGACGGAAGGAATGATCCAATATTGGATCCCCAAAAGAGATTTAAAGTAGAATTTTCCATATCGGAACGGTTCGAGCAAATTAAAAAGCATAATAGTAGTAATAGTAGCATCAGCGGTGCGTAGTTTTTCCAAACTTCAAATAATTACAATTTTTTTTAGATCTACAATGACCCAAGAAAGATTGGTACGATTACCAACAATATCTATAGAAAGATAGTTAACTGAAGACTTGGACTGTGATGAATTAATTAATGATTTCGCGAAAATTAAGTCACCGCGAGTAAATTTTATGGCACCTTAAGATTATGACGATAAATGACTGATAAATTGTTTTGTTGATTTTCGAACTTGTTACAGTAATGAATAATAGTAGCTAGCGAGGACTAGGGCTGATGGGGAAACCACGTAAAAACGCATCAGATACTCTATCTCTTTGGGTGATGTGGAAACATAATGTTGGAATTTAAAAGTAAAATTCTTAAATTCGGATTTACGTTTAACCTAAACTGAAATTTAGTACTATTAAGTTGCTTTGCCTCAAACGCCATATCAGATAAAAACGAGGTCTAATTTTCAGTGTAAATATGGCGCATTCCGTTTAATTAGAGTTGAAGCAGAATATTTTAATATTCAACATACTATTTAATTACTTTTCTACTAGTCAAAATGAGGCGCCAAAAAAATAGTCTGCTCCGGGCCCCTCATTGGTGAGCTCCGGCCCTGATCATGGAGTGGCTACAAGCTCAGTTTTTGGCGCTATTTTTAATAATCTGTAGAGCCCCCAAGTTATTGATTATTCTTATTTTTAATTTCGTAAGACGTGAATTTGTATTGCTTTTGTTTTAAGTTACTAACTTGACTAGTACACTCAGAAAAATAGTTCGTATTGTTTTTACGAAAAGCATCGTTAAATCATATTTTAAGAACTTTTCGTAATTTTTACTAAAATTTCTTGAAGCTGAAGATATTTTCGTATATGCTGTGAAGAGTATTTACGAAAAGATCGTAATTTGTTTTCGTAAAAAATACACTAAGGTCAATATTACGATAATTTCGTAGTTTTTAAGATGCAAATATGAAATTACGAAATGCCCAGAAATTTACGAAATGAATTGATCATATCAACAAAAATTTGATTGATTCATATGGGCATTTTGTACATTCCAACGAATTTTTCCTAGACTTTACGAAACGGAAAATAAAGTCAATCAGAATTTCCTAGTTATTGAAAGCATTGAACCGAATTCGGGCAAAACTATTCTCGAGTGCGCATTGTGTTATCGTCGGTCTTGTTAAGAGCTGTCATGTGCGATAAATAAGAAAAAAAAATTTTTGTAGAGTTGAAAATGAGTGTAATAGAAGGAAATTTAGATCTATGCACGAACGAAGCATTAGATGCTAATGTGTATTTAAATTTCAAAGAATACAGTGAAGTGCAGCACGTGCCAATAATTGCAGACCCTTAATTTGACTTGCTCTGAGATTGGAATTTCGTAGAAGTGTATCAAAATATAAAAGGTGTGTTGTAGAGTTATTTCGAGATTTTGAGGTAAAATTGAAATATAATGTTTTCTAGAGCACGGAATTGATGTTGAATATTTAAAGTGCATGAAGACACATCATTTAGACAAGCTTTTTTCTGCCAACAATCAATTGGGACTTCGGATAAAATTTGAAAACAAACTAATTATTAAATGGCAGAAAGCTAATGTAAGTATTATAATTATATTTTATTCAAAGATTGTAGATATTAAAGATTTATTAAAATCAAAAGTGAGGGGACAAAATTTGTTGTTATTTTATCAAAACAACGGCAGACTTAGCGACCAAAAACGAAAAGAACTAACTAACATTATAGTGGAATTTCTTTTTGAGAAGAAAGTCAAACCTAGGACCACGGCATTTTGAGCTATTAGCAAATGGAATTTTGGAAACCTTTCCAAAATAGGATAAAGCTAGTAGATTAAATACATTAAGGTGCATATGCCTAAAGTAGTAATAATTTGTGACTACTATAAAGCAGCCAAACTCTTACAATTATCTGTATTAATTGATATTATAAGTGAGCGGGGCACATCAAATTTTGGTCCCATAAAATGCAAAACAGAAAAGTGAGATAACGCAGTTTAAAACCAATCATGCATGCAAATAATGAAATACATTGAAGGTGGATGTCAGCAATTAGTTTTTTATGAGAAAATTTGAAAATATCCTGTACATTTCACAAAGATGCGAATTTATATGTATTTCGTCGAAAACCCAAAAACTGATTTTTCTTCATATTTCGAAGTGTATTATATTTGTTTTGCTCTTTAAATGCAATCCGCATGGTCGAAGGTTCTTTTTTGTGTCTGCAAAGCGATAATATTAATTTATTCTATTTTGTTTTTCCTTTAATTTCCTTAATTTAATACAGAAATGGAAAATGGCTAAATATGATTCGTTGTTACATGCGGCCCCTAAGCTAGAACAACAACTACTTTTATAGACTTATTTTTTTACGAAAACATCGAAAAGCGCCTGGTGGAGTGTTGTATACAAAATTCCACAACAATTTAAAAAATTAAGACGTTTGGGGGAACTTCCTTGTAACAGAAAGGTGGAGTATGACTGTGCTAGCTATCCTGAAAAGAGATCTGAACCAAACATAACAGGTAAATTCATTCAAATATATTAAGGTTATTTAAAATAATATAGAGGAAAATGCAGAAGATTTAATGACATGGCTGCAAATTAACGAGGAACCATGGATAATAATAGAACAAAAATGGTCTGCGTCAAAACACTATCGGAGCAAAAATATTGAAAATAAAAGCTTAACAAAAATTTTGCAACGATGGCCACTATACTGTCATCCTTCAGGTCACAATTTAGTAAGATCAAATTTACAAATAAATTTATTTCGATAAATCATTTAAAAATTGCAGATTGAAATATACTTTTGCCAGTTTTATCAGGGAATGGAAACCCTGCTGTTCTCCAAATGGAATGGAATTGCTGAGAAAATTATTTTAAGTTTCGAAACCTGAATGAATTCGTTTTATATCTATATATCTTATAAAATTAAATTTTCCAACTTTTTGAAAGCATTAGATTATTGCCTTAAACTTTATAATATTTTAGACTTATCAATTTAATTTATTTGTCGAAAGATGTGAAAACTTCAAAATTATCAACTGTAATAAGCGATCTAAAAACTAATTAATGCATACACATTTGTGTATATATGTATACTTATACTAAAATAATACTCGACATATGTATATACAGTCATATCCATTATATATATATTCTTGTATTTATATTATTTTGAATTTAACTTGCAATCAGTAAAAATGAATTGTTTTTTATGTGAAAAATATTACTCAGTTTTCATTACTTTATGTACTCTATGTAATTATAAGTACTTCAGGTACTTATCAAAAAATCCAAAGAAATGTATAAATGAATTAAATTAAATTATTACGTTTAGAATGACTTCTTTTATTATAAAGTGAATGTAAAAGTTCAACAAATTCTTCAATATACAATACGAGAACACAGGCCATAACATAGGGTGGGCCATGAGGGCCATTTGGCTCAGGCCCCGAGTTGTGAAAGGACCTCTATTTATTTCCTAATTTGGTCACAGTAGGTGCGGAAAAATTAAGTTGAAATATTATTTTGAGTATTAATTTATTTTATTTTAACCAAAGATTTATAAAATATAACGATACAAAAGTTATAGTAAAAATTTCAAGTTATTGTTTTATGTATGTATAAAACTTTTTTACGTAGTAGGCCAATTGCATAAAAAAGAATATGTTGAACTCTGAAAAATTCAAAAAATTTTAACGTAGTAGGCCAATTGCATAAAAAAGAATATTTAATTTTCAATTATTAAAAATTTAACTATATTTCCTATTCAGTACTGTTTTAATTTTCCTATTGAGTATAGCTTTTGGTTCCGTACTATAAATTTTAGTGATTATAAAATTAATGTTTTTTTTTTATTGTTTAGTGATATTTGTAATCTGTAAGTTTAAATGGAGTTAATATTAAAAATAGTTCTATTTAATTCATAAGTAATTAATTTTAGGAATATAATGAAAAGAACATATCCGAGTGGCGCAAGCAAGAGACGACAGAAAAAAGAACAAGAAAAAGCCAAGCAAAGTCTGCCACGATTAACGAAATTCTTTAATAAAAAAAAACATCCCTGAACAGATTATCAATCAAACAGTCAATCCTGAAAATGAAACTACTCATGCTATTTCACAAATGGCAAATGTTATTGCGGATGTTGATGCTCAAATTTCGGTGGTTGAAAATATAACTTCAGAACAAATAGAAGATTCATTGTCACCATTACAGATAATTGTTGATGATGCAAACATGGAAGAAAATTACGTGTCATCTAATCAACCCAATATTCAAGGAATTGAAGCAACAACTTCAATATCTGTTTTCAACGATGACGTCGCCTTACTTAACAAGAAAAATATAATGCAAATGGAAGATTTTTTGAAAATTGAACATTTTAAAATACCTGAAAACATCCCAAACGATGCTGAAAATAATAAATTTCCATATCATCTGACGAAGAAGGTTTTAGCGAATGGAGAAATTTGCAACAGAGATTGGCTATGTTGGAGCAATTCAAAAAAGTCATTATTTTGTTTTCCCTGCTTTCCTACAGGATACGAAATTTGATGCATCAGTTCTCGGTAGCCAATCAGGATGGGATATTTTAAGAGGATGGAGGAAATTGAAAGCTCGCGTACCCGCTCATGAAAATTCAATTATTCATAAAAAAAATTATGTCCATTGGAAATCAGCAAGTAGATCTGCGTTATTAAAGTCCTCATTAGGATCATCTCTACTGAAACAATTAAACTGTGAGGCAAGTAATTGGCAGAAAGTTCTTCATAGAATTTTGGATGTTATATTTTTCCTAAGTGAGCGTGGTTTGGCATTATTTGGTTTCTAATGAGAATATTGGAAATTCGCGGAATGAAAACTTCTTAGGTATCATAGAATTGCTCAGTAAGTATGATCCAGTTTTATACGAACATGTAAAAAGTGTTCGTGAGTCACAAGACAAGCACAAACGTCTTCAAGTTCATTATTTATCATCAAGAATTCAAAATGAATTAATTCAGATTTGTGGAAAATTTGTGCAAAGAAAAATTATTGAAGAAATTCTTGATTCTAAATATTTTTCCATTATTGTGGATGCGACACCAGACTGCTCACACCAAGAACAAACGTGTCTTGTAATTCGTTATGTAAAAATAATAAATAATGCAGCGTATTCAATTGAGGAAAAATTTATTACATTTGATTCATTTACACAAAAAAGGGGAATCGAAATCGCTACGCGAATTATTGAAATTCTTGAAAATTTTGGCCTTGATTTTAATTTATGCTTTGGGCAAGCATATGATAATGGTGTTAATATGGCAGGACAGTATAACGGTGTGCAAGCAGTGATGCTTGAGCGTAATCCGAATTGCATTTTTTCCAGTTGTGGAAATCATACTCTTAATCTTGTTGGAGTTGACTCTGCTGAATCATGTAAAGAAGCAGTTACATATTTTGGGGAGAATTCAACAGATGTATAATTTTTTTTAGCAGCAGTCCTAGAAAGTGGGAGATTTTAAAGAAATATTTAGCTGTGTCACTTCATACAATATCAAAGACAAGATGGTCTGCTCGAATTGATGCTTTTAAACCAATTTACAATAATCAGTCAAATATTCTGGCTACTTTAGAGGAGTGTAAGTCACTAAACCTTCCACCGCACGCACGTACCGAACTTCAGTCAATTTTTCAATATTTGAATACATTCGAATGCATTGTGTTGACAACAATATGGCTTGAAATATTAACGTTATTGCAACAAACTAATTTAATTATTGAAGCACGCAATGCAACACTTGACGTCGAAATGGAAAATATTAACAATCATATTGCAAGGATGAAGATAATGCGTGAAGTGTGGGGCAGATTACTCTTAAGTTCAAAAGAGATTGCCGTACTTTAAAAAATTTCAACTGATTTTCAATTAACTCGTCATATTAGGTCACAGTTTGATTGTTGAAGAACATTATAGAGTTAATGTTTTTTATATACATTATTGATTCGGTTATTTCAGGCTTGACACGTCGCTTTGAGTCTTTACGCAAAATTTGCCAGACTTTTGGATTCCTTTGGACTTTTCAAACTTCATCAGATGAGGAAATAAAATCGAGAGCAAAAAATATGCACTTAAAATATCCAAAGGAAATTTCAAATGAAATATGTGATGAAATGATATTTTTAAAAAATATTTTTGAAGTAAACTTTGATATAGAATCATCTCCAGCTAAGTTGCTGCTAAACATTTTAGAAAAAAACCTAATTGGATTGTTTCCAAATATATCAACAGCTTTAAGAATATTTTTTAAGTCTACCTGCCTCCGTTGCTTCAGCGGAACGCAGTTTCAGTGTGTTGAAAAGGGTTAAAAATTTTAACAGATCTGCAATGAGCCAAGAACGGTTGAATGGGCTATCAATTTTACATATAAATTCAGATATTGCACGAAATATTGATTTTTCAACTATTATAAAAGATTTTGCTACAACTAAAGCTCGAAAAGCTTATTTGTAATTTAATTATTAATTTCATACTTTTTAAATAAATTAAAAATAATAAAAGAACTATGTAAATTTGTTTTTTTTTTTACTCAAACAAGAGGCCCCATATTTTTTATTGGCCTGGGCCCCCTCTCAGCTCTGCAAGGCCCTGCGAGTACATATATTATGCACTCTACATAGGAAATTATGTAAGGTAAGTTTCCTGAGTTAAATATTTGTGGACTTGGTACAGAATATCGGTGGCTGTATTAAATAAATTATTTTGCATTAACAAGGTTAGATTTGTTTCCTTTTATTAAAAAAAAATCTTTGTGCCTTTAACACTAAATGCGGTATTTTTAGTAATATTATAGCAAGAGCAGAGATATCAGTTTAGTTTTGTCGTATATAGATCTGTAAATGTGAATTACAACAACAAAATGAATAGTTTGCAATCCACTTACAGGCGAAAAACCCTATCTAACAATACCTAACGAAAATACAATTTTTTTTAAATATTTATCATGATATTATTATATAAGTAATAAGAACTAAGCCTAAGAATTTATTAAAATAATCATACTTTTAACGGCATCGTTTTGATTAAATTAAATCATTAATTTGTAAAATCAATCAACTTATCGTAATAAATATGGAATAGCCACGTAAAATCTCTTTAACAATGTTTTAAGTAAAAATTTCGTAAAGAGTACGAAGCATTATGTAAACTGTTCGAATTTACGAAATACGCTTCGTATATCTTACGAAATTTTCTATTGGCTCGAAATCATTGGTGATTTTTGTAAATTTTATCGTTGTTTTTCATAAAGCTTACAAAATATTTTTCTGAGTGTATGATAAAAAAAAACAGGTTAATTTCGCAGATCTCTACGGAACCAAGGGTTTAAGAAACGGTGCATTAGTTAATGAGGTCAATAAACGTTGATCTGGGAGATTACGTGATATTGAATATGCACGCAGTGAATTTTTTTTTTTTTTTCAAAATTAACGACTGTAAATCAGGGACCGTAATTTGTTATAAGATATATATTAAAAATTGCTTTGTAATAGTTATCTTTCGACCAATTTTTTGTTATTTCACAACTTTTCTGTTTTTGGTTATGAAATAAGGGTTATCAATAACCATTTTGAATTTTCTCAACAACAAAAGTTATTTTCGATTTTCATTATATTAGTTATCGGTTAACCATTATTCATTACTTTCTTTTTTCTGGTTATAAAATATGCAGACCCTTCACTTTGAGCAGAAGTCATTATCTGGAGATATTAAGCAATACACAAAAAAATAATTAGAAAGAAACACTAAAATTTCAGCACTAAGATTACACTCATAGTTCATACAATACCAAAAATTACCCACTTTTTCACTAAAAAAATGTATTAATCACATATATAACATTTTAGATATAAAAGTTTGAAAGTTTAAACCCATGCAAGAGTTACTAGCTTATAAGACGAACGAAAATGCTTCGGTAATCCAAGCCTACGCTGTGTTAAGTAAGCAGTGAAAAAACGTTGTAGATTAATATAATAGACTCGAGAAAGCATTAAGACTTGTAGCTGTGAACTGCTTAAAAATGAGGACACCTATTTTCCCCAATGCTGTGAAGCGTCAAAACATATTTCGAACTATGAACATATTTCATCTTTATCCGATTTTATTCAACACAGAAACGATATTATTAACGAGTGAAAAAGTTATAGTTGATGTAACAAGGAGAGGGTCCCTACTCGTAATCACCGATTTCGTCCAAATTCAACGTATATATTGGGCTTGACTAGAAATGAAAGTGACGCTAGTGGGTGCTGCAGATGGCCAAGCGAAACCGAAATAATGCATAATGTAGGTGAACCCGGGCTTAAAATTAACCTCTTTTCGGAAAACTTTGATAATTATCATCTTGCGGGTATATTCCGAACATTTAAGCCACTTATTTTTCGTTACAATTATATATAATCTGCTATCTTTCATATACAGAAACCCAGCGGTCATTGCCCCAATTAGTTTAGGAGCATTTTCCAAAATAAGATTACAAGGTGTGCAAAATTACTTTCAACTTACATTAATTAGCCACGCATATATTGTAAAGCCACCACCTTTATCTCAAAATTTTCAAAATTCTTTTTTTTTTAAGTTCATTGGGAGTTTTTATGATTTATTGAAACAATTACGAGGTTTGTACGGCAGCGGGTTACACAGTTGTAACCCGTCGTGGGTTACTTATATATTACTATAATAAAAAAAACATAAATATAAATAAATTATTTTTCCAGGGGTGGGGGTATTTATTTTATATTCTACCATCTGTGTAAAATATTCGTACACAATCTCATCAAAATGGATTAAAAATTCAATGTCAAAGGTCTATCATATACACCAATGGAAAAAAGTTTCTCATTTACGGAATACGGGTGTTCTGAGGAAGGTGGGTTAAATATTATCCGATTTGCAAGACTCCTTTTACCTGTTGTTTTTTTTCTGAATTTTTGACCATATTTTTCCTCCCCTTCTGATTAAGCTCCGAAATTTAATTTTCGACGTCCAAAATTCTGTCTGAAAAATTCATTTCAAAAGTGTTTTTTTTAAACTAATCGTTTTATCCATTTTTGTTTTTTGTTTTTATGGATGCGCTTTTACTAAGATGTTATCTGTACCAAATTTCAAGAAAATCGGATGTCATTTACCTATTTAGAAAACATTAAATTTTTAAAAATGTTGCATACCCACTTTTCGCCATCTACCGGCGATTTTTGAAAACGCACGGAAATATCACTGACTGAATCAAAAATCGACATATCTTCTCTATGGTTGGCATCGAATGAATTTTGGCACTTTCGTTCAAATTCTATTGCAATTTAACCGCGACAACGACACGAAAATTTGAGAATTTTACAAAGCGTAAGCCTACAAAACCTCGGGCTCCCCTACGTTTTGCATTATTTCAGTTTCTTTTGGTCATCTGGAGGCTCCCACTTGCATCACTTACACTTCTAGTCAAGCCCTACTTATTGTGTGAATTTGGACGAAATCGGTTATGACGAGTAGGGACCCTTGCCTTGTAAGACCAATAAAAGTGCACAAAATTACGCCTACTTAATTTTACCACAAACTAACATAATTGATATAGGCAATTCTAGCATCTAGCCCAAGGTTTGTATTAGCCAAATATTCACCGTCACCTACTTTGCACTAGACTCCGACAAAAACTAAAAGGATCGAACATTATTGCAATCCGTAGAGAATTGCATTCTTGCGATAGAGTAATGAGCAATATCATTTAGCAGTATATTTTGTGCATGGTATTTATTTTCAAAGCGCCATTGAAAGAGAAACAAAAGAATAACTGTTACCATTAATATAATATTAGAATCGGTGGATATCAATGGTAAACTAAACGACACTTTTTTTCTACCACACAAATTCTTTTAACTGATTTTTGTAAATTTCTCCATACTCAAAATGAATTCAATATTCATTTTCAGGATATTTTAAAACAATTCAGATCTAAATCAGATTTATTGATATTAGATGAGCAAGAGTTCGGTTTTTGCAACTATTAAAAAAAAACATAGAAGTTTGCAATAACTGTCGAAAGTTTGGAATAAGGACAGACATACAGATGTGTATCTTTAAAAATACACAGAAATTCTATCATCTATAAGTTTTGAATAAAAAAATTGAAGAAATATTTTTTTTCAAAAACAGCAGTTGAACCTCTTTAATAGTTCAAGCGCTAAAACTAGACCAGGATGAAAGAAAACGTAATTTAAACTGCATCAATGAAGGTGCCATGTTAAAAATATATTTGAGTTATTTATGTACATATATTGTTTCACATAACATTAGTTCTGCGCGATTTTACGTTACTCGGGTTCATCAGTCAAATACCGTGTGCTTGTTACTTTGCGAGAATTGCGAGCACGAGTCAATTGCTATAGAGATACAATAGAGTAGGGTTGCAATTAATGTAGATTTATACGCACTTATTTTAGAGTGAAAGTATCTAGACGATACTAAAGCTAAAACTGATAGGAGAGATTTAAAAATAAATCAATCAAAGACTAACCATTATGATGAAATTTTTATTTTATTGGTTATACTTTTTTAAATTAGGTACATTAAAAATTGAAAGTTCATTTCATGAGGATAAATTGGTCCTATTCATTTAAACATCCGATCATTATTTCTATATGATTTTTTTTATTGAATAATCTAAAATAATGGTCATTTTCGGTCCCTGCTACATACGGATGCAAATGTTTTAGAATAAAATTTTATTTTAAAGAATTTTTAGAGAAAATTCTTAATGAGATGAATGCGGATCTCCTCGCCGACCTTTTCCGCTATCACTCCACACCCTCGAGAGAACAACCCCGCACGCAGGCCTGAGTCTCGTCTTGTCAATCTGTTTCCTGTTTTTTTTTATTTTTTCATTATTTCGCAGAAGTTTTAACAAATTTTTCAATATTCTAAGCATAACCATGTCTTCTATTGTGGGCTATGATTATGCCAGGAATCTCAGCGAGCGAATACAAAAGTAAAGCTTTTATAAGCCTAATACCACAGATGATAGCAATTTATTTGTAAGTTGTGTTCCACTTCAACTTGCTTCTATAGTAAGCGCTAGGAACGATGCTGATAATAAAATAATTTGAAAAACTTCCAAGTAAAACTTCCAAGTCCTTCATCCACACGGTACTGTCAACCACAATTAGATTTTAGTGTAAAAATGAGACAAGTGAAGTATCCATCAAAGTTAGAATGGTACCTACTTCAATAAAAACAAGTAAAAAAGCTAGAATTGGTCTAGGACCAATTCTTATGAGACCCTAGATGAATGCCCGTATCAAAGTTCGTATTGTCACCCTTCTGTGCAAGTTTAATTTTTGAAGTGGTTTTTCGCATATATTTTTAGAACGGTTTGTCGGACAGAAAAAATTATTATAACCAATTTTATAGGATTTTATATTCTGAAGAAGTTTTTTGTGCAATAAAAATGGCTTGGTTTGATCGTTTTCAAAGTATACGTAAAAAACCTAAATTTTTATATGGCAACACCAAGAAGGAGTTGCCCGAATTACTCCATTTTTGAAATTTTATTTGCTAGTACAATGAAAACACCATATACCAAATTTCAGCTCTCTCCGTCAACGCGTTCTCAGGCAGTGTACAAATATATAGCGGAAAACGAAATTTTTGTATGGCAACCCCACGAAGGAGTTGCCCGATTTGCCTCATTTTCGAACTTAATTTTACTTTTTCTTTTGGAACTGCGTGCACAAAATTTCAGCTCTCTAAGTATACGCGTTCTCGAGTTATCGTTCTCACGGACGGACGGACGGACGGACGGACAGACCGACGGACAGACCGACGGACAGACCGACGGACAGACGGACGGACAGACCGACGGACAGACGGACGGATTGACATGCAAATATCAAAGTAACTTTGAATATTATGCGTGGAAGTCTAATCTATTTTGCTCTACCATCATTATTTCGGGGTGTTACAAACGGAATGACAAACTTAGTATACCCTATAGATTTCATCTAGGGTATGAAAACGAACAAATTGCATGCTACTGAAGTGTCACTAATTATGGTAGAAAATTGACAATTAACCGTAATTTACAATTATCTATAGTGCTTGTGTTTATAGTAGATGAACCGGAAGAAGGAACGCGAGGGGTGGTGGTCAGAATTTTTTTCCAGAAATTAAATGAAGTTATATAGATGGCTGGATTATAAGCATTATATAGAACTTAAGAAGCCACTTAATCCCCATTATTCACTATCTCCAAATATAAAAGTTTTTGCTCAAAGATTCCAGTCGGATGCTCGCTCTGATAAAGCTTAGGATTGGTTCACAACTCTCCTTTCACACTTCATGTAGCTCATCAAGGGGTGACAGGGAAAGTTCGTGACCGTTTCGATTACATCTTTGAGTCCTCTACACACAGGCAGGGTTGGCAACAAATCCGATCCTATGTAGGTGATCATTGAGGAAGAAATGAATATCCAGAAAGAATTAACACGATGGTTCTCTTGGTTGATTTGTTAAATCCCAGTAGCTTTTTTGTTGAGCTTACGTAAGGTTTTTTCCATTTGCTTTTTTGGCTCTACCCATGGAGTCCAAAACCCCTCCATCTATTTTGAGTAAGCTCGCCAATCTTTTCGTTTCCGCTTATATTGCTGTGACCTGGTACTTATGGGAAGCGAGCACCTCATTGTACCGAGAAAGGGAATTGAAGGTGGTTTTATACTCCAGTACCAGTTTAAGGGCTTCGAAGAGGCGCTTAGCTACCCGAACAGATAACAATCATCGTGTTCTCTGCATCATAGTTGAGAAGACACCTTCGCTCTTCCAGGATGGCTCTGATTTTTGCTTGTAATCCGCTTGTGTTTTGGCATAGTATTGAGTAGATGATCACTGTTCATTTTCAGAAGTTGAAAATATCGGTGAAATTTATTGGTATCGATAAAAATCTTATTAAAATCTGCGCAGCCATACTCCAAGTGTTATCATCAAATCGAGAAAATTAGCAGTATCCTTCTAAATGAAGCCTCCGTTCCTGTTTATATGAAAGAATGAAATTTCTTTTTTCAAAGATTTTTCGTTTGCATAAAAACTTTTTTTTTTCAACTCAATTTACGAGCTGTCGACTTAGCAGCAAACTGAGTCAATTTCAGATTGACTTATTTTGCTATGAATTTTCATAGCAAAACTCTCTATGAAATGCTAGTCCCGCATAGGGCTAAATCTTGCTAGGTATTCAAGTAAATACGTAGTATTTCGCCTTATATAAATTACACTTAAAATTTATTTTAAGTCTATATATGGGGTCAGCTTGGCTGTTTACTTTGGCGTATACGGCAGGCAGGACCCAAGCCGTACTGACGATTATACGGTTCCTGCTTATATGAAACGCCCTCTTTTTGCAATGAAAATTTTTTCTTCAAAGATTTTTCGTTTGCATAAAGAGTTTTTTTTTCAACTCAATTAGATAGCTATTAGTGAATGGGCTTAATGTTATAAATCATGCGCCATTGATTCATTAGATGAATATTATCAGAGGAAGAGAAAAAACAAAAATTAATAACATCAAATCATTTAGGCTAACACATCTTTGGACCATAGACAAGTGCCGGGTTGATATGTATACCACTAATATAATGACCAAAATATGATTCCGTAAAACTGGTATGAAATGGAAGCAACGCAATTGTAACTCTATATCCTACAGGAAACTACATGCACAAATTTAAATAAAAATGTCCTTTGATATCCTACGCTTCGTACTCATATATTTCTTTATTAGTTCTCTATTCATTTCAGGATATATGTACGTACATGTGTGGTGTGGTCAACTTAATTGAAATTTTTTGACAGACCATATTACAAAATTTCTTTCTTTCTAGTCCTTTTCCAAATCTATCTCATCCCATAAATTTTCTTTGTTATAAATTTTTTTAAAAAAAAAAAAGAATTTGAAATCGTCCCCTCGAAGTCGTATTTCTTCTCTTTTACGTCTGACTGACTACTAAAGAAGTCGAATGTGGTTCGATAAGCTTTCAATCAATCATCAACTTGCCAAAGGATGCCCGATAGAAATTGAGCAAAAGTCAGAAAGTTCGTTATGAAGTTAACCACATATACAAAGCTTTCCCTAACAAGACCGAAACTTACAAAGAGCAGTAAGCAAGAAGGAAGGATTCCAGTTGGTACTTTAATTTCCCTGATAAGATCGGATTTTTGGTTTAGCTAGCATTCAATTCTATACTTACTAGATATGTATATTCATATGTTTGTATGTACATAAACACATACATATACATATGTATGTATGTCGCATATGCTTTAATGATGAACACGCGGAAGAGAGATATCTGAGGGAGAATGCCACAAAATTCAATAGATTATGGCATCGTAGAGCCAGGAACATATTTCCGCCAAAATGATGTTAATTAAATGTCATATCTACCCATAAATATAGCTATCTAGATACATACAAGTATTATGATGGCACATAACATCGACATCTTGGTATTCTAGGTCCGACCCAGCTCATTACAGGAACATGGCTGATATGAATTCGTAATTAAATGGCTAATCAGAGTTATATTCAATTGATCAGACAATAGCTGGTTAATACGCAATAATTGTTTTCGGTTTAGTCCCTTACAGTTAGGTACGGAGGATGTGTGAAGTTATTGTATCATAGCACAACACACAGTCTACATACTTATTATATTCGATTACAACGCATACATATAGCCTGCCCCTGGAAATGAGTTTCGTTGATAATCTACAATAACCTAAGCAACGGGCTCATGAGCTGCTCCAGTAAACAATGCATCTGTACACAATAAACCTCATCCTTAAATTTCACCTTGGATTAATCAACAAATATCCCAGATAGAAAATTCATACGTTTCGAGTATATTATATATATACATACATATATGGGCACGGCCCACTTGTCAGAGCTCGATTTGCGCCTTACAATCCTTTGATCGAGCTCATTTTCAGGCTCACTAAGCATTATGCCACCATGCACGATGATATCACGTACGTGCCTTGTACGCAGATGTTTAGACCATATCCAGCTACGGTTGCTGTGCTTACACCCTATGAAATTTCGACTTTAAAGGGGGGCTCTCATGGCTTAAAGCTATGCACTAGAAATTTCTATCAAAATAATTTGATTTATTGTAAAAATTTATTTTTTATTTATTTTTTTATTTTTTTTTATATCCAAAGTATTATTGCAAACTACAGAGGTGTTGAATAGAAAAATTTCCATTCATTTGGGTAAATTGACCTGAAGAATCTCGTAACTAATAACTAAAAAATATCAATGACATTTTTAACCCTCCGATCGGTAAGAAAGTCTGTAGGGACCCATTACAACTTGTGTGAGTTCATAGTTTTTGTGTCTACCTTCAGCTAGAAACGTTCCGCTTCATGGATTCCATAAAAATGGCATGCTGAATCTATTCAAATAAGTTTCAGACCTGCTCGAGCACTCACTCTCATTGTTTTTTTGATCTTAAGGAATTTTCTACATAAACACAGGTACAAGGTCCCCGCGGGACCTTGTGTATAATAGAGGCGAGATAGTGGAAAAGCCTTTATATGTGTTCTTGAGTCATCTGCCAGCTACCTTGAGACTGTCGCTTGACTGAAAAATACCAATTTTTGTGCCCTTTTGAGTGCTGGTTTCTTGCTATAAAACAATGGCAGACGATGATTGGGACGTTGTGAACTTAGGTCTAAATAATACAACGCGCTGCCAATATTTGACGGCGGAGGAAAGAAAAACGTAAGGTCATTTCAAAATGTCGGGCTTAAGGCACTTTCACATCAAAAACAAGAACAGAAAAATGTAAACTGAAAAACTCAATTTATTCCACTTTAAAAGAAGATTTTTCTCCCAATGTTTAATAAAATCCAGAGAAATAGGATAAACTAATAATTTTACTAATAAAATAGTATATTTATTTCAGATTTTGAAGAAAAACACAACTTTTACGTTTTATCGGCCGAAAAACTTTTTCGGCGGAAAAATTCGTCCGATACATCATAAAATTTGCTTTCTTAAAAATTCTAAGATAAATATACTATTTTATTAGTAAAATTATTAGTTTATCCTATTTCTCTGGATTTTATTAATCATTGGACAAAAATCTTGTTTTAAAGTGGAATAAATTGAGTTTTTCGGTTTACATTTTTTCCATTCTTGTGTTTGATGTGAAAGTGCCTTTACATGAAGGCTGAAATGAGCGATAATAATGACCCTTTTGACGATGGCGATGACGTCACTAACCTTATAAATCGGCCAGAATATAACAATGATGCGTCCAATGTCAAAGGCAGATATTGAAATCGATGACGAACAATGCGATGAAGACGACAATGATCAGGTAAATATGTTTCAGCAAGTAGCTTCTGCTGCCATTACTGCTTTTCCGCAGACTGAGCTTAATGCTGCTTATTTTATATCCAAAAATGGCACGAAATAGTGCGACAATCGACCACCAAAGTAGTCGTATACGTGCTTATAGCATAATCGACAAAAACAAAAGCAAGCCGGCGCCATAGAACAAGATGATTTATGATTCGCTGACAATCTTTCGTTCTCTGATCACCGAAGATATTGCACACATTATCATATGCCACGCGAATCGCAGGGCCGACCAGATAGCAGCTATATGATAACAAGGAAATTCCATCAAGCAGGAGCAATGGAATGAATTGACCGCGAAAGGATTTCATTTATATGTGGCGATCATTTTGTATGATGGACTGATAAAAGTCAACACCGAGCCTGTAAAGGAACTACGGCATTCAACTCATTCTCCAATATTGAAAGCTGCTTTATCACATGATCCTTTTGTGTACATTAAAAACTTAATTCAGTTTGATAACACGAATTCACGGCCGCAGTGATTACTCACCAGCAAAATTGCCGCCATCAATGGGTACTTGGCTAATATTACAGGCAAATTTGGAAGCAGCTTACACTGCGCACAGTTCGGTAGCCGTGGACGAACAATTATTTCCATATCGACGATGCACAGGATTTACACAACATATTCCATCTAAACCGGCCAAGTATGAAATAAAAGTACGGTGATTACGTAACTCGAAGTTTTTCTACCCATTTCAAGGAATTATTTATGGTGGAAAGGTATCAGGTTAAGAACGCGAGATAAATCAAGGTCAGAAAATCGTGATTGATTAGGTTGGAAAATACCTTGGTGTCGGTCACACCGTATATACCCAGATTTTTTTTTCAATGTTTGAAGGGGCAACGCTATTGTAGGAAGAAAAAACCGCGTTTGTTAGAATCATACGCGCAAACAACCATTCGTTTCTCCTGAATTTCTGAAAAGTGCTGCGCGTTTTGTATTTTATTTTTCTTAAAATCTCCCTACCCCATTTTACAGCACGCGGGGCTCTCACCTATCGAAGGGTTAATGCTTTACTATTGTATAGTTTTGGAAAATCTCCACTCACAATATATCATAGGTTCAAGTTTCATATGCGCTAGCTATAGTTTTGTCAATTTTAAGGGATGCTGGATGCTGCAATATTTTCGTTCCTTCTTCACTCCACTTGAGAGCATTAAATAAGATTTAGATCTGAATTTGGGTAGTGAAAGTAGGTTTAGGTCCCATTTACTACGGGCACCATGGATCTAATTTTTAAAGCTCATTGAGTGGAGTTTTATCGACGAACTCCAGAATTTTCTTCACTAAGCTGATGGTATCAAGAAGTATTTCCCAAGAAGTCTGTGCCTTCTGTGTGCTAATACACAGTTGCAAGAAGGTGCCCTACATTTTCCTCGAGGTCTTCGCATAATCTGCATGTGCTGTCTCTAAACAATTGGCTGGTGAACAGATGCTTATTCAGCCGGCAGTGTCCGCTCAATAACAGACAAGAACACAGCTTACCGTCGCGCAACAGGCTGTAATAATTTCGACATCGTGTAACCTTAAGTTAATATAAATTCGAACAATTAAAGTGTAAAGTGAATCAAAGACAAAAGTGAATTCTAGGCCAAAATTAAAGCCTGTATGTAAATATTTTCAAATATCCCGGGATATCGGTTCGGTAATAAACTCGCCATAATTCGTTTTATTTCGTTAATCGCGTGTGAAGAACACTTGACTTGACTTGACTTGGCAGTGTCCGCTCAGTATCAGCATCTGGCTTCATTCCTTCAATGCTCAGGCTACCGAACCTGCACCTTTGGAGAGAGTTTGCAGGAATAACTTTGATTGTCTGCTACGCTTATACCATAGACAGACTGTCTTCATAATGACTTAATTTTTAAATAAATGGAGTCAATTTTGCAGTGTGTCATACAAATTAAGAACTATTTGCAACAATTCCCTTGATTCTCAAATGGAGCAAATTTTACTCGATTTAGTCAAATTGTAGTAAAAGTGCCACCTACCGACATTAAAATCAGCTGAATTTAATTGAGAGTAGAACACTTTTCTAATAAAGTCAGCAGTGACAGCCATCAGCTGACCATGAATGAAATTTAGTCCTTATGGGGAAAGTCTGTCTAGGGGCTGAGAATATAGAGAACAACAGGAAGTGTTGCTACCTGTAAAATTCGTGTGCATGAGCGTGGATTTTTCAGCGTGCCGTGAAGTAGCTCAGCATTACATTGAAGAAAGAGACAATTCTATGTTTAGCTGTCTAATGAAGTTTCTTTAATTTGCAAAAAATTTCAACAATTTAAATGTAATTGAAAAGTTGTTAAAAGTGATTTTAAAAATAGTGCTAAATAAAGTAAAGAGTGTAAGTAATTATCTGTTGGGATTATAGTGATAAATTTCTAAGTGATGTTCATGAAATTTCAGAATGAAGTGTTCGGTGAAAAATTGCCACAACAACATCAAGGTACGACGTGGGAAATCATTTTTTAGGCAAGTATAGTTAATAAAAATTATTTTGTGTCCTTTACACACCTTTGTGTATTAAATTGAATTAAAAATACATAACAAAAGCGATGAAATATTGAAAAAATCCTTCCTCCACCGAGATTTGTTTACGTTTGTGACAGCTGCGAAATTGCTTAGGTATGTGGCGTAGTGACAGCGAATAAGAACATTTTCGATGGGAGCAAACGTAATATTTTCAACCATATATCTTGTTGCCCCGCTCTCTATATTTATTCTACTACACGGCTGTAATGACGTTCACTACAGCGGCAACAGATACCAAGGCAACCAGAATTTGACTACGCTAAATTTGGCTTATTACACTTCCTGTACTCTCTATATTCTAAGGTCTAGTGTATTAGAACCTTACTTTCGCTCAAGTAGAACTCGGCCTGAGTTGTTAGGCACTTCGATAATCTTTCTATTACCTTGTTCACATGAAGCGGAGTAGACTGGACTGGAATAGTCCTAATTCGCAAAGTACCAAGTGTTCACATGCGATGGACTGGGTTAAATCGACGAGAGAGACATCTTCTTTTCTGACAATTCTCAATTTTAAGTCAACTGACATTTGAAGTTATTTATTGAAAGACGGACCATGAAAAGAATGATAGTTTTACAATTTCTAAAAAATTGTATGAAAGCACAGAGGAGTTCGAAGCGAAGGATAAAAGTATACCGAAAAATGTTGTCGCAAATTATGAGAAGGTACTATAATTCAGTTCTACAATCAACATTTACAGAAAAAATAAGTATATATGTAAAAAATCATTCTTTAAATAAAAATAATATATAATTCATTTTTAAATACTAAAAGTTCACTGACTATAAAATAAATTTAAAGAAGAAAGTTAAACACCACCATCTATTTTATTCTTCTGATTGTTCATCCACTATGTAACTATCAAAATAATCGTCGTCCTGCATTTTCACATTTCTGAAAGATTTATGCCCATATGAATTGGAAGGCCCAGAGGTTGACTGATATCCCGAAAATGAAGCTGATGTACTTCGAGTGCTCTGACATCCACAAGTATTATTGGGTTGAAAAATCGATCTTAAGCCAGACAGAAACTCGCTTGACCTTTGATCTTCCCTGTCTTGTAGATCCATTTCAAATTGTTTTTGTTGCTCAAACAACTCCTTCTGCTCCTTCATGAAGTCAACTTGCAATTCCTTCTGAATTTTCTTCACTTCATTTGAAAATGTCTTGAGGCTCTTTTCATACTTATAATTTTTTTCTGAAATAGGTTTATAATTTAAATCATAGTTTCCCTCAAAAAATCTCTCTTGTAAATTACACATTTTTTCAAAACTAAATTGAAGCGCGGACTTAAAACAAACACATGTGATATCACTACCTTCACCGCCGACAAAGTGTCAAAATCTAATACGTTCCACTCCACTGTTCACTGTGTTCACATGAAACCAAAACCACTCTACTACCGAATTAAAACCGGTCTAGGCTATTCCACTCCAGTTGGTGTTCACATGGCGCATTAACTCACTCCGGAGTTCGATAATCCAGTCTACTCCGCTTCGTGTGAACATAGTATATAGTTGCCTTTGCCGCGGGATCCCCCAGAAAGATGTCAAATTTGTGAAGTTCAATTTTTATTTTTATCATTTTTTGGCAAACTGAATAAAATCAAAGCTGGTGCAGCTTTACAAATATAGACTAATGGAGGTTTCTATACGGCACAAGGTTATCCTATCATAGCTGTCTGATTGTAGAAATATGGTGGCAACATTATCGTATGTGAGAATTCCGATCAAAAATCTAAAGGGCGACAGCATCAATGACAGCACAGCTATGTTTAAAGCACTGACATGTATATAAATGGACTGCTTGTTGAGCCAAAAATGCATGAAAGCAAATGGCACCACTTTCATATTCCTGTCTCTTTCTGTGAGAGCATACTTTCCCACTGAACTGTAACGATTAGGAACGAGAAATTGCTTGTAAAAATCCTTGTAAAATACACTTCCTTCGACTCATAATTAAAATTTAAGGATACAAATAGTCCCAAATACTTTTGTGGTAAATTCGGTAAATCCCACTGACATGCATATACGTAAATTCTCAAATAATTTAAATATAACGCCAGTTTGCGATAGTTGGTAGCATTGACAGTGAGAGCATATTTTCTGAAATCAAAATTGGTGCCACATGAAACAGGAGATCAAGCAGTCCATTTATATATATGTCAGTGGTTTAAAGCCAATCAACGGTAGTTCAATTGGGAGGCAAGTACAATAGGAAAATAGCAGAAAAGACACCAGAAAACTAGTAGAGGTGCTAAAGGTCTATTGGGCCATAACTAACCCTGCTAGGAGGCTGGGTCAAATGATTTCTGTCGTAGCCGTAAAGATCCTGAGGAAATCATATCAGTTCATTTTGTACTTTGCGAGTATCCTGCCTTAGCGACTAAAAGATGCGGACTATTTGGTAGCTCCTTCTTCTTGCAGCTGCATGAGCTACAAGATAAGGAACTGAGATGTATCCTGAGTTTCCTTAGAGAGTCAGCGTGGATCTGGAGTAACCCTGAATAGGTTTAAATTAGACACAATGGACCCGATAGTGCTCTAAGCGACGCAGGCCGAGTTTTCCTTGGCGCCACTGCACCCCTCTAACCTATGCTAATATAACCTGGCTAACTATGGTATGCATTGTCGTTGCCTACATTTTGCCTACGTCTAGGTACCCAAATTAAAGAACTATGTTTGAGTGAACTAGTTTCATTAGCACTTGCACAGTCCCATGCCAGATTGGATTTAATACGGTTCTATCTAAGTGCTAATACTAACGCTTTCCTGCCACGGAGAGCATAGATCCTACTCGTCCACACGCTGGACAACTCTCCACTTGTACTAAGCTAAACAGCGAAGCTCATTGTATTACCATTAACTAAAGGCATCTTTCTTTCAAAGCTGTTTCTGTAGTGTTCCTTAGTTGGTGTTTCTCCGCCCTCAGTGAATGTAAAAACTACATAAGTCAGACTTAAGCTGTTTTTCCATGGAGTAGCTAGGTTTGACAGCTAAACATAATTCACTGCAAATGAGGTTATCATCGAGAATCTATGTAAGTCGGACGAAATTTGGAAAAAAAACTGCCTTATGTAGTTTTTGAAATGACCGATAAGTGTTGCCACTTTGGCTACAATCGTAGCAAAAATGGTTACGTTGATCAACGCTTGGGTTGGGCACAGCAATACCTACAATCGTAGCAAATGGCTGCTTTGATCAACGCTTGGGTAGAGGAATACCCCCCTAATGTTTTGCTATGCTAGATAATTTTTGAATAAGTTGTCAAAATAATCCCAATAATTTTTATTTATTTTAATTCTCAGCACTGTATCAGAGTAAGTGTAGTGTCATTATTGATTCTGTCTCAGCTCGCCCTTCATTCTGAGACATAGTCGATAACAATTTAAAAGTTCCTTACATATCAGGGCTCATTTCATATAATCAAAAAAATTTAATGGTGGATCAATGTCGACTTTGGCTTAATCAACTTTAAATTTATGAGCAATGCCACATAGTAGTTCCGATGCTGAACGATTTTTTCCACAAATCTTAAGTCAGAGTCTTAGTTAGTTACTCTATACGGTTATATTTATGTAATATTCTAAGTTTTCTATACAATTTTAACGTGTGGCTACTCAAACCACTTTCGGGCTACACTATAAATCTACCATAGATAGATTTCGAGTGCCAGCACTCTGATGGATTCAGTCATAATTCCAACACATAGGAAAGATAAAAATGAGAGCGAAATGTTACATGTTTTGCTATGTTGTAGCATAGCAGAACAGGGTCAATTAAAATATTCAGCCGGTATTAGATATATAAAGAGGGAAGGATTTTTGTTTAAATAAAGCATGTTGATTGAGAGCATACACAATTTTTTCTTTTATTCGATATATGCTTCATCGGAATCTACAACCTTTCTCTATCTATCTTACAGTAAAAGTATTCCACGAAGCAAGAAGTTTGGTTCCCTTGGAACTATCTAGTTGTCCCGTAAATTTTTGAGTGTTCCATAAAAACTAATTCCTTCTCCAGAAGTTGCTGACTGTATTGACTGGAACAAATGGAAATCTGAAGGAGCAATATCGGGCATATGTATATGGCGAGTGAGTAGAACTTCCTTCTAAATATTTTTCAAAGGTCTAGAAACAACATGTGGTCGTGCGTTGCCGTATTGTAATATTACTTTGCTGTGTCTATTTGCCCATTCTGGAAATTTTTTGCCTGACAGCTGTTTTTAAAATTATTAATCCGGCTCTATAGCGATCACCAATAAGAGTTTCTGAAGGTTGCAGCTGTTTATAGTAAATCACACCCGTTTGATCCCACTTGATACACAACATAACTTTCGAGCCATGGATATAGTGTTTTCGGATTGACGGACCTGGCTTCATCCATCCTTTCGGACATTTAAGATTATTACAAAAAATGCATGTCTCGTCATCAGTAATAACTTCGGCCTCTTTTCTATCTTTCAAAGAAGCATTTTGGAAATGGGTTTTCAACGTTTGAGGTCTCTTTCAGGCAATTGATGTGGAACTCAATTTCCTTCCTTTAGTATCATTCCTGTAGAAAGACAACATTGTGCAATGCATAGTTGGCCAACATTTAATCCAACATCCGCAGACATGAGAAATGTCTTAAACGGTGCAATATGATACTCTGAACATATTTTATTAACAATGTTTATTTTATTTCAATTAAGCCGGGAAAGGCTTAGGGGCTCAAAGTTGGATCTAGTACATTTTCGAAAAATCTAGAACAGAATGGAATTCCTTAGGTCCTGAGAAGCAGTTTGAGTATCCATATTCCTATACTCGGAGGCTTAAATAGCCATCTCCGTACTCACTTTTTTAGTATTTCTAGATTGTACTAGATTGTTTTACACCATAGATCAGCTCTAACTCCATAGGGTTATATCCGATCGGAAAACGGGTTTTACTGCTCGCCTCAGCTTATTACCAGCTACAATTCGTAGAAGATAATTTTTCTCTATATACTTTCATGGTGCGGGTGGGGTACGAGCCCCCGGCGGTGGTTCTAATACCGCATGTTTCATATAAAATTATAGGTATCGCTGAGTACTATCGGATGGTATACCATTTCCCGATTCCGAAAACTCTCTAGGAACGTTTTTGAAGCCGGAAAACCCATTTTCATGCAATTGGGTCGCATACACCCCAGGTACTGCATTTCGCATATGTTTTTTACATTTCTTTTTTGCACGGCCATTAAATATTTCTCTCGTGGGAAGTCATTTTCTATCACGGAACAATTTCGCGCAATGGCGAGAAGTTCAAAAATCCGCTTTTTCACCCAAGAAGTCGCTCAGACGACATCGGATCGCCAAAGCTTTCTCCCACTTAACTGAAATAAAAATTGTTAATAAAATATGTTCAGAATGTCATAATGCATCGTTTAAGATATCTCTCATATCTGTTGATGTCGGGTTTAAAATTGTATCAAAAGTGGGCATTCCCCTTTAATAAATTCAAAACACTATTTTGACTACAATATTTTTACTACAATAAAGGAAACAAATATTCTAGAAATCTATTTGGAAAATTATAGAGGACGATAATTGAATCAAATAATAGCGTTAAGCTATACCAACTTTGACATAATTTAGGTTATTCTAACAAAAACCTTAAGAAAAGGGAATGAGGAAATTTCGATCAACGCAACAACGCAATAGAAATAAAATCCCTCTAGACAGCAGTTCAATACCTGTCCCACACCCTTTAAGTATTAGTTGGGCCTCTTAAAGTGTTCGCCTCGAACGTTATAATAAAATCCTTGGACAAATAAATTAACATCCATTTTTAGTGGAAAGTTGATTTGCGTGGGTGATTATCTTCTAAGGGTATACAATTGTGTATAGCGTAGCTGTGACTATCTCTTAATCGATGGACTTAATGCCGAGGGACACACTTCTGACGACTTAATAAAACTCTCATTTGCATAGAATATTACCAAGAAAGTTTCCGCCCTCGCCTCGAAGGAAACGTATCGTAAAATTGGTTTGGTGGTAGTAGCCTGATGCAAATTACGTGGACATATTCCGAGATAGAGCAAGTAATTACTTTCATGCAACAGAAGCAGCATAATGTTCATAAGGCCCAACAATTTTTGTCAAAATAAATAAAAAAGAAAAATGATAAAAAAAAAAAACAAAAACGTAAAGGGATGAGACAGAAAGGGTGGAGTAGTTAGTACGAAAGGGAAAAAACAAAAACCCGCCTGTTGTGGACTACTTAATTTTCCGTTGTGGATAGAAAATCCTTCGGAAGGGTAAACAGGTTTTATCTTCCTGCCAATACGCCTCAATAAAATGCGAAACTTTTATTGAAGTTTTATGGCTTTTGTGCTTTTTATTGCATTCGCACAGGCAGTATAAATGTCTTATTGACAGGAATTTAAAGTATTTTATGGTTTTCCTTTCGTTTACGATACAGAGAAATTTTATTTTAATGATTTTTAAGGGGAAACATTCATGATAGGCACTCTAGCGGAATTCGTGCTAATTAAGGGGTTTCTCCGAAATGCAAGTATGCCTTTGAGGGTTTGCCCTGTGTTTTTGTTTTTATTGTATTCATTCTAAAATAATCTGTTGTACGAGAAACGACAAATTTTTGTCTACAATTGAAAAGCACAGACTAATTAGCAGTTAAGATGTTCATATTTCTTGCTTTTGTAATGGAAGATGATGATATTATTATGATATATAACGGTATCTATTAGGGTATATGAGGAGACTAGCCATTTCACAGACGATTGCAAATTATACTGGAAAAAGTATGTTTTTTTCTTTTCCTTTAACTTAATCAAATCAATCTGTGGAAAAAGTGTTTAATTTCGAAATTTTTTAGAAAGGACTCATGGAGTCTTGGAACTTTTACAATTTTATGTTAAATTAACCGTTAAGGTTAAATGTCAAATGGCCGTAAGTAAAGGGCAGTTAGAGTCGCTAATTTCGAAAGGACTCATTTGTTTATGCAATGATATTAATGAAATATTGAAAGAAATATTGAAGAAAATGTGAAAGAGGTGGTCCCTTCCCATACAGTACAAAATTACCCAGGGACATCCCATTCTTGTCCCACAGATCCTATAGCTTTCCCGGGATAAATAGGAAGAATTCAGTATATACTTAGGACGTTATTTCTAGGAGTTATTAAAAATTTCCCATAACTTATTTCCTGGGATATCTGACAAGTACTCTCTATGGGAACAGTCTCAGTATTTTAGAGATGTGCAGGACAATTTTCGGACAAACATGGGAAAGTATTTCCCCTTCCAGAGTTTATTTCGGTATGTTCTCTGATTCTGATTGTTCGCGTGGCTCTCTGGTGAAAGCACTAATTAGTTGCTTGGTGTACAAAAATATAATAAAATGTATATATTGAAAGAAGCCATTTGGGAACTGAGTTGTTGAAGCCAGCTGCTATATGCTTGAAGCTCTACTAGAAATCTATTCGCTTCTGAAAATTTCTCCTTGTTTTGGCAAAGTTTTTTAGTTGTACATTTCAGAACTTGATTTTTTATTAATTTTGTCATAGGAATTCACTTTGCCTGCCAATATTGGATTTATGTTTTGTGCAAGCGTATCCACCTCTGGCTTATACTTTTCAGGCAGTATTTATTTTTATTTCTTGTAAAAATTCCTACCCATAAAAAAATTTTTACAATCCTAGAAAATACTAAACAATACTCAACAATATCATCAGATATTCCCCCGTATATCTTGCTAGCAAATTAGGATTTCCGTAAGACGTCCTAGGTTCGCTTGTAGCAGGAATTTTACAGTATTGAATGTGTGAACTGTTCCTAAGTACAGCCACAGGAAATCCTATGGGAAGGGCATGGGATCTACCAGGGACATCCCAACCCCGGACATTCGTCAGTCCCAGGGATGTCCTAAGTTATTAACCGGACGGGATTTCCCACGGACAATATACATATCTTAACAGGATTTACCAGTAACGTACCATGGACACATTTGTGCTGTGTGGGTTCTGAGAGTAAAGTTTGGGAAGAAGAGATATTGCTTCTGGGAGTGTTGCCGATTTTTCTTCAGATTCTTCTTATATTTTTTTATATAAGTAATGTCCATAAAAGGCACAAATCTTCAATTAAATGAACTTTTATTTGTAAAGTTTTTTGTTTTTACCACTTTTTAAAATTGAAAACGTTAAATATCAAAGTTCTTTACGTTTATTGTGGTTTAGCTTATAGGCTGCTCAATAATTTTTTTTTCAAATGGCGGTTATAGTTAACCCTTAATTACCTACGTACGGTCTTGGTGACCGCCGACGAATTATTGTAGCTGTTGCAAAATCTAGGACGATTACGGGAAATGTGAATAAATACAAGTCATGTCTAGCAACTTAACTGTTGTAAAATAAAAAAAGAACAGGAAACAACTAACATTGTATTCAAAACAAATATAAACAAACAAACAAACAAACTTAAAATTTGGACAAAAATTCACATCATTTCCAAAATTAGGTCTATAGTAATAGCAACTAAAAAATATAAAAATCTTTGTACATATTTTTAGTGAGGGAATGAAAAAATAAAAATATTCTTAAAAATTGCAAGCCCTAATCTACTAAAGGCAGCAGTATTGTACTATGAAGTCTAATGTGCGTGATTTTCCTGGAATATAGAGGTATAAAATAAACCAACCAATCATTGTTTTAGCAAGTATGTCCTAAATTCATAAATGTAAAAGAGATTTTTGGTGGACATTGTTTTTATTCAAATATAGCCGCTTAAAGTTGAAACTTAGAACCCCCGCCCCTACCAGAGCTTGCCCCTCCTGCAAAAATGAATAGCACTAAAAGATGCGGAATAACGAAATCTACGTAAATATCAAGTTTGGTAAAAAAGTGTTTTTCGAAATTACCCCCTCCATTTTCGAAATTCGAAATCGAAATATACCCTATCTAATAGCCAGTTAAGATTCCCGTACAATGACATATAAATGGTTGTCGCAGGTTGAAAACTGTAGGAGGAGATAGAGTCTTACGAAAAAACAGAAGATGGGCATATCTTCCAAATGTTTGCTTATAACTTTAGATTGTTACTGTTGATAGCACTTCGGGAGGTCATTTTGGAAAGGGGCATAATGCGCAAATTTTGTTCGTAGTTTGCCAAGTTCGAAAAATGGTGATATTTCGAATAAATGTACACTGAAGCGCGACAGAAATGTTGGTGAATTAAAAAATCATAGAGAAAACTGTTTTTTTTTTAAATAACTGAAGGCACAATTATAACTAATTATACATTCTTAGAAAGGCCAATATCTGTTCTTTCAAGTACATCACAATCCATTAATTACAATAGAACTCTTAACGAAATTACTCTGAAGAGGTATGCAAAATCTCGAAAATCGATATTATCGATTTACTCGAAAACCAAGCGGAGTTCGATATAAAAGTATCTAGACTTTTTTGACCCAAATGACCTCTACTTTCATCCTCTTAGAGGACTAAAGACATTTCCGGAACACCCTGTATACATATACGAGTATGACCGTAGAAGTTTTGCTGTTTTTTAAGTCCATATAAAATTTATACTTTTAAATGTAAACTAAATTTCAAAATCCTAATGTAAGTGTTGAACTGTGTATATTCGTAAGGCGAAATAAAACGATTTGACAAAATACTATTAGTATCATATATTTAAACAACCACTGCATAAGTCAATGGTGATAGATTAAATAAATTTATTTTCGGTTTTTTCTATTAAAACTGACGTCGAATTCTTTCTTGTCATTGCTAATTATTCAATAAAGAAAACTTTGCCTTCCTAAGTGTTATGCCGCTTTTTAACCGCGTGAGGTATCCACCTGGCTAGGGATGGAGAAGGATAAGATTATACCCTGGACCTTAACACCTTTTGGCTCCCATGTGGTTTATTCTTTTTGAGTCCACGAACTCACAAATAAAAACAATAAAACTTTTGTCTATCACTACTTTTCTTCACGTAATTGACCAAACGTTCTCTAAAATCTATTGATGAGGTACTTCTTCAAGATCCACACGTAATAGTATTTAAGCAAGCTCGACCAAATTATGCCCGATACAGTTAAATTGTTAGGAAGTTAGCAGGCTTATAAAGAAAAAAAATGCAAAGAAGAATATACCGAATTTAGCCATATTAATAAACAAACGCACAATCAAATTAAAAATTTCTAGCTAATACGAATAAATTAGAAAAATGGTATTTATTGTTTTTTTTTCACTTTTAATCAAGTGACACGCCCTGCTCCACGACCACCCTATAAACGTCGTACTACGGGCCATAATCGCAATGCAGGAGGAATTAATTAAAAAAAGTGATAGTAAAAATTAGATCCTATGCCAATTAAATAGAACTTAAATAGTAAGAATAAGGTTGCAAAATTTCACAAAGAAAGGATCTACGGATCTATAACTAAACAAAATACAGGTTTCTACCTCCTCATGTAAAACGGGTGACTCAGTCTATTGTTTGCGCTGGCGTCGATTAGCTATATACAGGGTGTTTCCCACTAGGAGGTCAATAGAGCGGGAGGTGATAGTACTCCCCTAGACGAACCAAAACTTGTATGGCAGGAGTTACAAGGTGATTAAGAAAAAAAGCTAGTTTTTCACAAAACACCCTGAATCTTAAAACTACAGGGTGTACGGTCACAGTTAAGAGCTCATTGTATGCAGAACTTCATGGCCTTTCCAACAACTGCTAAATCAGAACCACACCCCTCTCCAATCAAGAATTATGGTTGTCTAAACTAAAAATTTCGGATTTTCTTACCTTTTTTTTTTAATTTAACCTCTATTATTTTTGAAAAAAGATCGTTAATATTACATTTTTTTATAAAAACTGTAAGCTGTAGACTCTCCTCTTTAATTTGACCCATTACACCCCGTGTGTTAACTGTAGCCGTTAAACAGTTATTAACTCATCACCTATTCCGGTCACACCGAAATTAGACGATATTTTTTTAAATGACGTGCTAAGGGAACATATTGTTGTTGAGAATAGGTTTGAAAATTGGTTTGAGAATATGTTTAGAGCTAATAACTCTTAAAGGGCTTCAGATAGCACATTGGGTGTAATAAGTTAACTTAAAGAGGACAGTCTACAGTTTACAGTTTTTATAAAAAAAAATTATGTTAACCACCTATTCTCAAAAATAATAGTGGTTAAATTAGAAAAAAAGGTAAGATAATCCGAAATTTTTAGTTTAGACAACCATAATTCTTGATTGGAGAGGGGTGTGGTTCTGATTTAGCAGTTGTTGGAAAGGCCATGAAGTTCTGCATACAATGAGCTCTTAACTGTGACCGTACGCTCTGTAGTTTTTAATATTCAGGGTATTTTGTGAAAAACTAGCTTGCTTTCTTAATCACCCTGTAACTGCTAAACGGTTGATATGCCCCCCCCCCCTGCCATACAATTTTTGGTTCGTCTAGGTGAGTACTATCACCTCCCGCTCTATTGACCTCCTAGTGGGAAACACCCTGTATATTACCTACAAGCTAAAAGTCCTGTACTTACTGATCGATATGTCTAGTTAAGGTATTTAGTCATTATTTTAATTATTTTACCGTACCTACTATTTTATTTATTCTATATATATTTAATTCAGAGAAAATAAGTTAATACATGATAGACAGAACTATTTTTTTTGTGTGTAATGTTTGATACAAATTCGACTGCAAATATTTCCTATGTCCTTCTATGTAACACTTTCTTTTTATATGAAATCTACGTATCTTGTACTTCATGCATAAACCGTTTTGAGCTGCAATAATTTACAATAATTAATTATATTGTACTATTCCAGTCAGGTGAGAGACTCGTGATCTTAAGAGAAAAGTTATTTGAAAAACTTAAAGGTGATGACGATGCCACTTCTGGGGAAAATACCCGAGAAAACGTATTTCTGACTTACTTAAAAGTAAAATTTAGTCTGCAGATGTGTTCGAGATCCATGGAACAAGTATTAGGATGTAGTAAAAAGTCAGTTTTTGATCTCTTTCGACCAAAGAGAGAGACAAAGGCACATCGTTATAAACAACTGGACATAGTTAAGTGGCGAAATATTATTTCAAAAAATTTGGAAAAGAACAAGTAGAACTTCGACTGCTAGAAGTAGTACTACACCTCCAAAAAAAAGTTGGACTCCACCAAAAGACTTTACCTACAGTGTATCAGATGCAAAAATATGAAAAGTACAGCGATTAGTAGCTGAAAGATCATTAAGTGAACTATGCTGCGAAAATAAAAATCATTGAGTCTGGAAACAGGGACGCTGTTGATCGTTTGGAAACCCTAATCGCTTCCCCAAAAACAGGACCAACACTGAAAAAGTCTATTAAAAAAGTAGGCCAGTAAAATCCTACTACATCATACTCAGCGGAAGAAGCATTGACCTTGATAACATTAGAAAAAATCACGAAAAGAACGTACACCGCTTTGCGAAAAGGAGCTATTTGAAAAGGTGTCAATCCATGTCCCTCTTTCAACAATATTATGAAAGCAAAATAAGACCGTTACCCACCAGATGATGACTTTTCTATAACAGATGGATGAAATAAGAGTCCAGGCTATTGTTGATATTACCGTGAAGCGTCTTTGTTGCGCACAGCTGGGAGTTATTGAATATTTGTTTAATGAAGATTAATTTGTGTTAGATAGTTAGCAGTAGTATTGTAAGTATTTTAGTAAGTGAGGATGTGAGGGTAGTGGGGCCAAAGTCGATTTAAACAGAAGTTCAATGAACTGAATTTTGAAGAATCAAAAGTTTTGGTGACATCATTGGTGCTACTGAAATGTAAAGGCCGTACAGTGGAAGAAAAGCAAAGTATACACCTTAAAAAATATCTATTGAAAATTCCGCTACTATAATAGGCAACAAATTGCCAACAATGGTATCGGAAATTTACACAACTTTATGCGAACTGCATAACCTTATGTAAAGCAATTTCGCACTGTATGTAATTTTACATTGTTTATGCATTTTTCAATGTCCGATGTAAAATGCGATATGTAAATTTACATAATGCTGTGGAACTGAGTTACATAAGTTTAATGTAATTTTACATTATTTATGAATTCTTCAATTCCGTATGTAAAGTACACAATATGCAAATTTAGCAATAGTTATGTCATTTATTTCAATTGCCAATATAATGATTCGTACAGAAATTAATAAATTACATACACAAACAAGTCAAAAAGCTAGAATTCGTCTAAGACCATGGCACCAATACATATATAAGTATAAATTAACAATCAACACGTAAAAGAAGTAATACTAGTTTCAATGCTAACAGCTACCTAAGAAATCATAATTTTAAAAATCAATAAATAGTTGTAGGTGTGCAGTATTTCCAGGATTGAGTTTTTTTTTAGCGAAATTAAATTACAAAAATACTGCGTACCTAAAAATATTTTTTTGATTTTTAAAACGGTTTTTAAGGTAACTGTTAGCATCGAAACTAGTAATATTTCTTTACATGTTTTATGATTATTAATCTATCACTAACTCACTCCACAAAATCAAACTATACACTGACCGGCGGCGATCGCATTCTGATATAATTTCCCGTATAATGATTCATAGCAACGCATCCTGAGAAACGTATGAGCAGAGTACTGAAGGAAAGAATGCAAATGCAAACGTCATTACTTATGTTATATTGAAATTTGCTTTTTAAATGTGGGGAATTCAATGCAAATTAGAGTATTATATGGAATTTCACGCTAGTTTACAGTACGATACAAAAGTTTTTTATGATAAATGTAAGATCACAGTACTGTATGGAATTTTACGCAAATTTACAGTATGACACAAAAGTTTTGTTTAAAATCACATTACTGTATGTAATTTTACATAAATTTTCAGTATACGATACAAAATGTTTATGTAATTAAATGTAAAATCACATAAAATATCTAAAAACTTACTTATTTTACTTATTTTTGCAATTAAAAGTAGGAAGTTTGCAGATTACGTAAAAAGTATTTAATTTCTTAACGGTTATGTGTATTTACATATATTTTAAGCGGTAGTGACTATTTTAACCATAGTAATTTTCCATAAAGTTAGGTCATGACTTTTTACGGTGTATGGGAAAGAAAAAAATTATATGGTCGATCGATTCAGATAAACAGGGAGGAGGATACACAAACATTGGGAATAGTTCTCGAAGATTTTTCGCCAGTTCTTCAATAACGTCCACCATCACAGGAACAGATAGAAAACAGATTTATAGATTTTCGGTAATATTAAGAAGTATATCATGCGAAAATGACATACGCGAACCTGCTTTTAGCAATATTGTAATAAAACGACAGAGTTACCCCGTGCGCCAAGTAAGCAAAAAATCGGAAAGTGTGCTAAAGAGCCAGAGTGAAAAATAAATCCCGACTTTTTAGGGCTTTTTCAAGTTTTCTTAAAAGTAGTGTGAATTCGAAGTTTTCGCTCATTTATTTCTAAATTTTGAAGGCATTTTCGAATCATTTCTTAAGCTTGAGCTGCACTGTCATTTTGAGTTAGTTGAAAGTGGATGATGATTTTCTGAAGAGTGGGAAAGATGAGTAATGTGTAGCTAATTATTATTAATAAATATTTCATTACTTTTGTTAATTGCTTCAATATTGGCGGGTAAAACAAGCTATTCAAGATCTATAAGAGCATCCTGATAAACCCTGCCATACTTCACCAATCCCAAATGAATCCAGTGCTTCGAGCTCAATATCTTTCTGTCCTGTTCGATATTCAAAGTTAAGGAGAGAATTCTTTTATTTGAAGGAGGAAATGAAGACTTTGAACAAAGCGCAAAGGCACCCTTCAACTTACATAAGTGATATATTTTCTTCGTTGTCTACAATTTCAAAAGAAGACATAAGAAGTCTCCAAAATAAGTGGCATAGAAGTAGAGGCTGCCGAAACATTGGTACGCACGGACCTTTTCTTAACAATGAAAAATGTTTTATTATTATAATTTTACAGAAAACATTTTTTTCAACTCTTGGAGGGTTGGCTCTGACAGCAAGCATGGACGACACAGAAAAGCGCCTGAAAGCAGTATTTTATAATGTAAAATGCTAATTTAATTGATCTTTGCAATCTATTGATTTTCCGAAGTGGCAAAACTCAAATTTTAAAAATGTTTTAACGTCTTTATTATTTCCTTTATTTCTAATATGGATATAATATTGCTTATTTAAAACATTTTTAAAATATTTTTAAGTTTTTAGCAGTTCGGAACGCATTGATATACATATATTTGTGAGAATTTGGTATCAATTCCTTAGGATTTCCATCGGAATTCAGATAAGAAGCTTGACAATTTCCTTTATCAATTCATAAGAATATACAAACTCTTTTTGCGTCGGTTTGAGGAGAAATATTCGGCACTTTTGGCGTTTTTTGTAAAAATGTACATATTCTGCTCGCAAAGAATTTGTTCGGAAAAGTTTTAAGAATGTGAAATCTTTTCGGAATTTTGGTAATTTTTCTTTAAAAATGCTGAGAAAAAATCCGAATTTGGCACACTGGGTATATATAAGTTTTTATAAATGGTATCTTATGCCTGTCATTGTGCATAAATAATATCACATTTTTTTATTCCCATCGGACAACGTTCTGCGGACGTACAAGAATCGCGATACAAAGAATTTTGAGAATTTAGATTAAGTGATGCCAGAAAAACCTCGAGAATCGACACAAACGCAGACATATTACACAATTTATAATGATTTATTTCAACAATAAAAATAAAAAATATCCTACAAGTATAATTTTGAGTAACCCTAACCACGTGAAAAAATTACTAAAGGGATAGATCTTATGCTATTTTTATTTTATAAGACTTTTTTCTGTAATATATATAAATAATACAACGTTTCCAATGTAATTTTTTTTTAATATCTGAATTTATTCCACGTAGATTGCGATTCTGGCCCAGAGTGCGTAATTTCCATTAATCCGCCTTGTTTAGGGATTTTCCTTGTCTTTCTAACTTTATACCACTTGTACAATTTATTTTGTTCCTGGTTTTTCTTCCTTTTGTTAAAATTACTTCAGTATTATTTATTTTTTTATATATTTTCCTGCATTGACCTTATCTTTACACTTGACATTCCGTCAGTTGAGTTTTTACAGAGAAATCTGCCCACTTTACCTACGGAAGTTTTATAAGAAAAGCCGAAATATTTTTCACTTCCGGTCTCTGTCTCTGGTACTTTCAACATCGGTTCCATTCTGCTTTGGTGAATAATAAATTGTATTTTTATTTTTATTTTAAATTCGTACTAATTCTTTGAAGAATTTGTTGCTTTGAGAGATATCGTTAGAACTTTCCTTTTTCTCTTAAATTGGAAACTATTTATGGGTTGTTTTACATTTCAATTTACGCTTTGGGCTATGGGCAACCGTGTCGGAAAAATCAGGCTGCACAAAACAAATCTTGTTGATTTTCTGTTGGTGACACCTTCCTACTGTATGATGCGTGAGATTAGAGGACTGGATCAGGGAAATTATTGTCAATTTCCGAAAATAATAATTTCCTAAATAAAGATGATTATCATTCCATTACAAATTCATTCAATGTATTAAACTTAATTCTACTTAATTTCAGGAATAACATGGGTTGTTCAGTACTGTTTATCACGGACTACAGCAGAAGGTAGAAATGCTACCCCGGAAAATAGCTTATAGATGCATCGATCGACTGATTTAAAGAATTCTCCATATCGGTGGATATACCAGGTATTGTTTGGAATTAAAAAAATTTACTCTTCTTGCGTGTCCATAAATATCTAGCCCCAGCTTAGAAAAGTGTTATTTAAAAATGATACTTTAATCCATAGAGGTATGTCCATATTTAGGGAGGGGAAATAATTAATTACACAATGTTGCTCACGATCTGAAAGTAATGTGCAAATTTTTGCAGAATAGACCAAATTTAATAATGGAGGAGACAAGATAAGACGACACCTATATCTAAACTGAGATAAGCCCCTTAAAATATATTAAAGCAATTAATTTAAATATTTTCTTCATTTTCAGGCCTCTATATCACCTACATCCAGGGTACACCATATAACATCCTCTAAAATAAAATATCTGTGTTCAGAATCTCATTTGAGGTCTCTGAATGCAGAAATACTTGGTATGTCACGTACATGAAATAAACTACAATAAAGAATCCTGCAATATAATACTGTCGAAGCTCTCTTCTGATGTCGCATCATGAAAACAACTTTCTTTTGTCTCCTCTAGTTGCCACTCCGTTCTAATGCTTTTTTTTACCAGATTTTCTGCATATTTTTGTCCATTATCAATTTCAGTGCTTTCTGCAGTATCTCTCTTTGCCACTACGATTGTTGCAGGACTTTCTTCTTTTCGCTAGTTCTTGAACTTCAATTCTAGAGTAACTATGGGTGGTGCTCTTTATCGTGAAATAATAATTTTAGTTTTTGCTAACACCTTTATCGAATCAATCCATTTTTAAAGTCATAAAAAAACATGAATCGAGAAAATTTCTATATGTTCTTCCATTTTTTGATCAAATGTTTGTTTTTAAACATTTTGTAATTCTTCAAATTGTCACTTCAAAATTCATGAATTGGTGTAAATAATTATTTTATTTTGACCAATCAATACAAACAATTTACTTGAATTTATGTTTAGTCTTAACATATGGAGATTTTTATCTTAAATGTCCACTACAAGCGTATTATCCGAAATAAATTAAATTAAATAAAAATCCATGTCTCAACGAATTAATTCTGGAAAATTTATCTTTTATTTTTTATATCTTTCTCCAATAACTGTTGGAGCAGTTCCCGGAAACGTCCATTTGCACCCAAAAATGGCTTCGTTAACATTCTTCGTAAGACATTTCCTTTTCAAAGTCTTCTTACAGTACTTGGCAATTTTGGCAATTGGGTACCCATGCAGCACAAAATTATCCAAGGATATCTCATTCTTGTCCCACAGATCCCATTGCTTTCCCGGGATCCTGTGATATCCCACAGCTACTCTCTATGGGAACATTCTCAGTATTTTACAAACAAATACATACAGAATGTGTAGGACAATTTTAGGACAAACATGGGAAAGTGCTCTTTTCTCATTCCAGAATTTATTTCGGAATGTACTCTGATTCTCGTGGTTCGGGTGGTTCTCTGGTGAAAGCGCAAATTTGTTGCTTGGTGTGCTTTCGTATGTGGTTTTTGAAGAACAAAAACAGAACAACAAAATAAGTATTGAAAGCACCATATGAGAACTGCGTTGTTTAAGCCAGCTACATCATAAAAATCTATTCGTTTCTGCAATTTCTTCTTGTTTTGGCAAAGTTTGTTAGTTGTACATTCCAGAACGCGAATTTTTAGTAGTTTTGTCATAGGAATACAATTTGCCTATGTTAAAAATATTAGATTTATGTTCGGTGCATATGCATACCTTTGCCATATACTCTCCAGACATTCTGTTTTTTTTTCATAAAAATGCCTACTCATAAAAGAAATTTTACAATCCCAGAAAATCTTAAACAATATCCTCAGATATTCCCCCGTACATCCTGCCAACATCCGTAAGACGTCCTAAGTACGCTTGAAGCGGGAGTTTCACATTATTGAATGCATGAACTGTGCCTAAGTACAACTTCAGGAAATCCTGTGGGAAGGGCATGGGATCTACCAGGGACATCCCAAACCCAGACATTCATCACTCCCAGGGATGAATGTCTGTTTTTAACTGGGACCGGATGGGATTTCTCACGGACAATTTATATATCCTAACAGGATTTTCCAGTAACACGGACATATTTGTGCTGTGTGGGTAAGTGGCAGTTCCAAGAATTTCCAAAGTTTTTAAAAATGATCTAATAAAAATAATTTCCTAAACTAACGAATTTTCAACATAAAAATTTTGCAATTTAGCACCAACACCGACACCGAATCAAAAATAAGAGATCGAATGAGAAATTTACGCGATACCCTTATAGAGTCCTGTGAGGGCAGCCCATACTATGATAGACCCGTACAAGCTTCCCCCATCATCTCAGCAGCTCAAGTTCACTAAGTCCGGTGACACACAATGATACACATTCGATACACCGTACAAAAAATCGGTTTTTTTTGCACTAATTTAGAACATATTCGTGTATAAGCCAATTTATAGCAGAGGGTTACACTCGGATGATACACGAGTGTTTTGTTACATATGTATGCGGGTACTCAGTTTGTGTGCGTATATATCAAATGAAAATATGAATTTTCTATGTGCCTCAAGAACGTGTATCAACCGTGTATAAACTACGTGTACCATGAGCTGATGCACACCCGATACAAAAACCGGTTTTTACGTAGTGTCCAGTCTCGAGGGTGTATCATCGTGTGTCACGGGACTAAGGATATGGTTGCCATTCACACAATACTTGCAAAGGTTCCAAAGCAGGTAGAAGTCGCGTTCAAGGTGTTGTAAGCAAAGATAACCTACTTAGAAGATAGGAATCAACCGCACAAAATTGAAAATTTTTCTTGTTTTATTGAATGAAACAAATAATGTCATACACTTTCGTCTTTTGTGTGCATAGGGGAAAAGACTGGGCTATGTACTATGTATTGTAGTGCGATTGAGACAACGAGTTAAAACTAAAAATCGAGAGAACAACAAAATCTGCTTGAATATCTTCAAAATCCTTCCAAACTATTCATAAGAATGTGGATCGGGTCACACTACCTCAATTTTTGGCTTTGGCCAAGTTGGTGAAAGGAGATGTAAAATTTATCAAACAAATTCTCATTTTTCCCAAATACATCAGAGAATCCAGCAGTAAAACAAATGTAAATAGAAGCACGTTCGTTCAAATATCACATGATTACAGCAACAACTTTGGAACCAACTATCTCAATATTTCAGAAAAACCTGTTTTCACAAAAGCGCGGGAACATTTTATGAGAGTAAAAACCTGAAAACTCCGCCTCTTCTCTTTTATTTACGAAAATGAATCATTTGCCATTCTGTTTCGTTGCAAGCAATTTGCGCTTTCACATTTTTTATCTTTATTTTTTAAAGAGAGTTTGATTTTTTATTCTTCTTTCTTTCCTTTCTTGCCATGTATATTTTAAATTTAAAATACTCGGAAATCTCGCGTGATTCTTCTCTTGAACTTTGGTTGTAAGTTTCGTGGCCTGTTGCTACCAGCGAAAGATGAGATCGCCGCCCTGCACGAACGATAGTGGCTGCTCAAGGTACATAGAAGAGAAGGTATTCTCATTAAAATTTTGCCACATTGCAGCTGATAGCCTGTGACGTAATCATGTGACTAATGTATATACATTTTCATAGGAAGGACAGAGAGGAGAAAGAGTATTGTGTTCTCTGTACTGTACTTTCCTATACATTTCATGATATTACGTCACCTAATGGTGGAATATGGTTCGTAATGGGAATACCTTGTATTGTGTATACCTTAGTGTTTGCTAAGTGCAGTTGAAGGAAAATGTGTTGATCGCCACATATTCAAGGCATATACATCTCTTTTCAATCTGGCAACGAAGTATATTTTAAGTACTTGTGTGCGATTTTGTGTGTAAGTGGTGTGAGTCACATCTTCGACTCTAATGTAGTACAAATGAATTTTAGACTTAGCCAGTGTCAGCATGAACCTAATTAAATAATAGAAGCTTTCTTGCACATTCAAAGAAATAAAAAGCTCAAGCAACTGTTTCTACCTCTCGGAGAAGAGAGCAGGTTGACTGCAGGGAGATGCTTCCTTTTCCAGAACTACTCCTGTAATAATGTTTTCTTCGACGCAATCTTCCGTTTTGTCTTCTTTCCTACTTCTCCTGGGAGAGTCAGCAACAAAATGCCCTAGTGATTGGCACGTATAGCATTTTACTTCTATGGTACGCAAGTTAATCCAGTATCTCGAGGCAAATATGTTCAGGTAAAAGCCAGACGGAAGCGTTCAACCCTTATTCAAAGTGATGAATGTTTCCCGGCTTGTACCGAAGATAACTCTCCCAATACCTTCGTCCTAAGGTTCAATGGGAATAGCGCGGACCCTCCCATGTACTCTCCCGAATCTCTCTCTATCCTTTACCTCGATGCCTTCAAGGATTAGCTTAGTAGTGCTTTCGAGGTTTGTGGCATATACCTCAACTATTCCTCCAGCTGTTATCCTATGTTCACAGGAAATTATCCGTAATATTACCTTAAGGAATGTGCTCTGAGAACATCCTCTGATATGCCCAAACTACAAACCGTAGTCCAGAAGATCCGCGCTGGTAATAGGACGAGGCTTTTCCGTGTCCAATGGGACTGCAAGAGATGTAATGTCCCTGCTCAAAGTTTCAATTGTCGACTCTTTTTGTTTTGGAACTGTCATTTACCTAATTAGCATAAGATATCCCTGAAACTATTGTGGGGGTTCGAGGTGCTGCTACTGGTAACGCGGTACTGACCTCCACTGTTGAATACTGCGGCTTATTTATTTCTATTTTGAGCTCTGGTGCTGAGCTAGAGGCAGATGTAGGTCACTCTGGGACACTGTCTCATGATGCTATGTCTGACACCACTACCGGTACAGATGTTTCAGCAGTAGAAGCTGTTTTTGGATCTGATGTTCCACATTCTTCTCGGACAGTATCAGTTGTCCCTACCGCAGTCTTTACCAAGGCAGATGGCTGTGTTTTTTTTTATTGTCCTCTTCAATTGTTGACTTAGTGGTCTTTTCTGTTAGCACTTGGCTTATTTTCTCAGAAGAAACAGTTTTGATAGTCTCTTTCCTTCCATGGGTGAATTTAAAGGAATCATTTATTTTCTATATCATTCTCTAAAAAAAATGTTTGAGCAGATCACGCAAAGTTTCAATTTTCATCCCCAAATGACTTCGTTAGCATTCTCCACAAGACCTTTCCTTTTAAATGTGTTCTCTTCATACTTATAATTTTGTATAGAAAATCACTGACAAGTGTACCAACATTAAAATAAACCAAAACAATAATAATATTATATTCTTCTGCTAGCAAACAAAATGTACTCTCGAAAAGCACAAAGTTTTGAGATATTTTTAGCATTTCCAGGTAAATCCTCTGGACTGAAGAATAATTGGTAGAGACAACGAACAACTGTACAAAGTGCTCGTGTATCGAATTTTCATAACTTAATTTCAGGAAAAATATATAGGAAGCTTCAATTAGTACCAGGAAAATTCGAAACAAACTTTGTGCATTGCGGAAACATTCACTTGTGAAATTCTCTAAATTTTGAGATAATTAACGTATCCATGTCAGCAGGCATCAGAAGCCTACGAGCAAAAATCATCTCTTCCATCGCAATCTCCTTAGTGTACGCTTCAGCAAACCAATGATGGGTTGCTCTTGTAGCTCTACCAGTCCTACACCCCATAGCAGCATGAACTATAGTGGGTGTGCGCAGAATGATGGAAATCCAGATTGTAGGCAGGGCAATATAGCCTCAAACTTGCTCAAAACCTGGCAGCTGTATATATTGCATAGCAACAGTTTGCCATGGCAATTATGATTGAGTTTTATGCGAGAGGTGCTCTTGTGTTGATTCTGCGAAATATTTTTCCATTGTTAGATTCTCTTCCTACTACCCTATCAGATATCTCCTTTCTCCTACCCAATATCATATATAGCTTTCTGTCTGTTGTAGTTGTATGTATTCCGATTTTTCCAATAAAGTCTACTTTTCCACAGTTTTTTTTTTATGATTTTTTGTTTTTTTCTTGAAGGGATCCTCAACAGTTCATAATGTTGGACTGGGCTTTTAAGCATCATTATTGATATCCTCGCAGAAGGACAGTGTCAATTTAGCTCGTCAAGATAAATGAACTGACAGGAGCGCATTAATATCATGTCTCATATGAATATGGATGTAAATCGAGCTTCTGATGAGCCCCATACCCCCTGTGGGCAATTCAACGCTTCAACGCTGCCCCACAATTTCTATAGCCTAGCTAGGTGTATTGAAGTGTAGGTACATATTATAGAGGTTAAAGCCCATAGACAGTGTATTTCGCGTGTGGAGCAAGTTGTTTTGATGTTCTCCCTTATAGCTTGTAGTAAGGCCATAATTCGATGACGTACAACTCCTGTTGACTTCGCAACCGTCGGCACTGGCAACCTGGATCAATGCCGGGATGTTGTTCAGTGTTGTGAAGCTGATTGTTGGGATAATTGCTCTCAATAAAAGCTGAGGTTGTTTTCAATTTTTTTTTTTTTTTTGTATTTCTATCTCATTCAAAACCTTTTGGAAAATTCTCTATGATATTTCCACGTTTATATATATATGGTATATATATATTTGTACTTATATATATACTAAATTGTTCAAGGATAAAGCAGGCTCTAATTGGTCTCTAAGTGCTTTTGAAGCATAAATATGCGTAATTAGATGTAAGTTTAAAATTAGATGAACACCGGGAAGGTATCGTTAAATTTCTAGTCAGGGTTATTTGAAAATCTCAGATGTAATTGTAGATGTTAAGTGTTACGGATTAAGTCGTTAATAGATATGTATATAGATGTGTCCTTAATATAATTTCTTGTACCTACTGATAAAAAAACTGTATACAAGAGTCTCGTAAAAGTTGTTGACGCCACAACATACCAATTTTATTTCACTCTGACACCTTGTCCGTCTGTTCTAACTCCATCTCAGTACATTACACACCCAATATAAAAAGAAATAAAAAAAAAAACATTTATTTTCCTTGACTTTAGAGAAAACAGCTTTCTACTAAATAATTCTTCTATATTAAATGTCAATGCTGTTATAGAATTAATGGTTCATTTGCTATAAAATTGGCATCTAATCAGTAAATCTAGTACCACTGCAGCATCCCATGTATCAAATAAACCTGATTTTTTGTTTGTAATACCAGCTGGCTGCCCTAAGCAAAAAAGCAGTAATTACATCTTGTACTGTTTAGATAAAATTAAGCATTAATATAATTTTGGTGTTTAGCATTTTTTCTCGTATTATGAGTGAATTATACTTCATTTCGAAAGAATTCTGGCCCATTTTCTTTATCGGCAATCACTAAGAGATTAGTTTAAAAAACCAAGCAAAAGCATAGTGCTTGGGGTGCTGATTTTTCAAATCCGTCTGTTGCGCTCATTATCAGGAGCAACTCAAGACGGTGATCTTGTGTATCGAGCTTGTTTGTTAAGTTTCGGTGTGCCACAAGGGTCTATATTGGGTCCATTCTTGTTCAGTATGTTTATCAATAACTTTTCCAGTTCTATTGACAGTTGCAATATTCATTTATATGTTGATGACGTGCAGCTTCAAATTAGCAGACCTATCGGCCTCTTGGAAGATTGCTTGCAGCGTCTGAATTCCGACTTGGAAAATGTCTCGCGTTGGGCTACAAATAATGATTTAGAAATGAATCCACTCAAGTCTTAGTATATTACCTTCTATCGAAATGATATCACGCTCTGTGATCCCCCAATTGTCACTTTAAATGGTTTTACTTTGCCTTTTTCTAGGCAGTTGAAATATCTTGGTGTATTAATTGGCACGAAAATGAAATCCTATGACCGCATTGGTAATATGGTCGGTAAAATCTATATGGTTATCGGCAAGTATTCTACCAATTGGTACCAGGTTATTTGGAAAACTTGTGGTCGAGTTTTATTAGTAGAACCCATGTGCCTCCGTTTAAAAAAAATACCAACGCTACTGAACACATAGTAGTGCTCTGCCAGCTCTTTGGATCTGGCTTTGGTGGAATTGTTTTGTTTTCAGCTATTTGCAATTAAATATGTGTATCCATTTATACATACCGCACACCTTTTAACATCCTGCGGAGTGTAGTCCCTGTCGGTGCACGAGGCATTAGTATGATGCTATATCTATTTTGATACAGATAGGTGGTGTTGTTAGAGGGTACGTGCTCTTTTCAAGATGTATTTCATAAGCAAACTAATCGCATACAAAGACCGGACCAAAAAACTTGAACTCTCTGTCAAATTTAAAATCGACGATGCCTCGACTTGATGTGGGTAAGCCATCAATGCCTGAGTCCAATATAATTTCAATGATGCTTCGACCCGATGAAGGGAAGGCCACAATATTTTCATAGAAATTTACTGGAAATTTCTTCCTTTGAATTTTTATGCATTGGTCGAGGCCGACAGCAATGCCTCGTCCCAGTATGAAATCAACGATGTTCGAGCTGATGCCCTAAAGTTTTTTTTTCTTAGAAATTCATAGAAACTGTTGTGCCAGAATTTTTATCGACTATTGGTAGACGAATTGAGAAGATATTTTCAGATAAATTTTGTGACGAAATTTTAAACAAAGAGCGATTTGTACAGTAACATTGTTATTGTCTGAAAAGGGGTCGTATGGGTACTGCTAACAAATCTGGGACATCCCAAGCATGATTATGCGACATCTATATATTATTTTTGCTATTAATCGCCGTCTACAAAATCATATATACAGGCAAACCACAGTATCTTGGCAATCAACTGCGATTCTTGAATTCTGCATGACATTTTAATTTACTTATTCCTGTTTCCATTACTCTGTTCAATGTGACTCTTACCTTGTTCAAGCTGCGCGTTTGTGGAATTTGCTGGCGACAAATATTCAGCGCACTGGTTTGATTGCTAAATTCAAGGAGCTTATTAATAATTTGAATGTGTAATTTTAAGGAGATATGTCAGATGTAGTTCGTTTGTTGGCTGGACAGACCTTTCATGGGTAAAATCGGTTACTTGGTTATTAATTATTTTCATTTCAGTCATTACTTTTAATTTTGCTCGTTGTTTAATATCTTTAGTTTTTATTTTTTAATTTTTACTTTTATTTTTAAATTCAATTTACTTTTAATTCTTTGTTTTATTCTTTGTTTTTCATGTAGATATACTTTTCGTTATTTATTTTGTTTTTATTATATTATAAATATTAGCTGCCACTATTTTATGTACTAATTATTATAAGAATTACAATACACCTTTTTAGCCTACCTAATAATAAAAAACGCGACTGTTAGACCATTACCCCAAGTTGGAACAAACGAATTAAGCATGAGATTAGAAAGCTTAGGAATACTAAGTGGAATAGATTTCTTAGCAGTCTAGGCAAATCCTCAAAAGTCATTCTCGAATATTATAAGAGTGATCAAAAAGAAAAACTGACCATTCCATACCAAAAGGCAACTTGTGTTTCATGATAAATTCTTTGAAAATAGTTTAATCTCAGGGATTCGTGGTAATGTTGAAGTAACGCAAGTAGTTAACATTTTTGTTGAGAATAACACCCCTTATGGCAATATTATTTATATAAGACCCAAGTTATTAATGCCTGCCTAAAATTACAGTACTTTCCTACAAAATAGAAAATGATTGTACCCAATCCAAAACATGAGAAACCTGCTGAAAATCCTTCAAATTATCGACCTATTAGACTACTAAATTTATTAGGAAACATATTGGAGAAAGTAATGAAAGAAAGAATTGCGGAGGATTTAAACATACTTCCGCATACACAATTTAGATTCAGAAGCGAGGATAACATATCCCATGCAATAGCTAGAATAACTCAGCATATTTAAAGCAACCTATCTCAGAAGAAATCTACAGGTTTAATCCTATTAGACATCCAGTCAGCATTTCATTCAGTGGGCACAAAGGGTTAATCTATAAATGATTAAATTCGCGTTTCTACCCTACACAGTAAAAAATAATTCACTAAAGTGTGTGGCAACAATTTGTGGGAAAGCGCCACCTTAGAAAACTAAGATTAGGTTTTTATCCCTAAAATGTAGGTAGGGTTTTCTCCCTCAAAAATTTAGGGAATATTCCCTAAAATGTAGGGAATTTTCATATATATTTTTTTCCATACATATTAGGGGGGTATTCCCTAAATATAGGGAATTTTAAATTGTTGTTTTGTTTTTTTCCCATAAAATGTAGGGACTCTTCCATAAAATTTGGAGAATATTCCTTAAAATGTAGGGCATAGGTGATTGCACCGCACCACTCTCTACCATAGGTGAAGGTGATAGAAGACCACCCCTTTTAAAAAAACATAAGAATGAGCTGAATAGTTCATTTCTTATAGTCCAAAACTACTAAGTAGTATGGAAGTTATATTGGTGCACTGGGCACGCTTAAAGAAAATATTGAAAAACAATATATGACTTGTTTTCAAGAACAATGTGTGAATTATATAAACGAAAATATATTTCCAAAAAAAATGTAGCATAATACCTAAAGGCTAAAACACAATGTGAGCGACACGACAAAAACGCCGTAAAAAACGCTGTACAAAACGTCCGTGAAAATACAATGGGACCGACAAGAGCTGTCAATCCCCAATTAAATTTATTCTGTTATTTGTGTTCTAAATTAAAAATAGAAAAAATTTCGACGAATAAATTAAAAAAGATTATTAAAGTAACATGTGTGGCCGTTTGGCTAATGAAGAAAAAAAACAGAACCAAAATAGAAGAAGTTGGTGTGGCCAAGAGTAACATAAAACTCATAATGCAGTGACATTTTACCACCTCAATAAACTTTTCTTCCATTTTTTATTCAACCAACTTTGATATTTTCCACGGCATTGTTATTTGCTGATATTTTTAATCTATCAAGGCATAAATATAATTGCAATCAATGTATAACAATTCATATGAACGCAACCCAAAATCATAATTTTGCTAAACGCACCCTATACGTGCGACAAACTTCAATTTTCATTTAAGATCGACGACAACGTCGAACGATGTCGTCCGCATTGTATTTTATACCATACACTGCCATGTTATTAGAACTCAATTGACAGCGTTTTTGTAGTGTCGCTCGCATTGTGGACTAATTATGTAAACTAACTAGGAATCAACCTGGATAAAACTCTTACCTCTACTCTCCATATATCTCAAACTATACCTAAAATTATTATGCTTAAAAAATCCTATATCCTTATATAAACAGGAGTCGAGTTTAAATATAGACAACAATAATATTCAAATGTGTCATACAAGACAAGCTGTATTATTCTATGGTGTGGCAGTATGGAACAATTGCGCGAAATCATACAAAGCAAAGCTACAGATAACACACAATAAATTACTAAAGATGATTTTTTAATTTGCCATAATAATGCATGGTTGAAATAAAAGCAGGAAATATTTCTAATAAATTCGTCAATACTTTCAAATATTCTGCAAATCCCTGGTAATATGGCAACTCATGCCAAACTAGTATGTTTATATGTTTAGTCACATAGCGTAAGATACTTTACGGTGTAGAGACTAGGCTAAGTTAGGATTAAGGTTGAAATAGTTTTGTACAATTTTTCCTGAAAGAAGACATTTTGTTCTAGAAGCAACTACAAATTAAAAGAATGAAACAAATCGTAAGAAACGCTTAAGTTATAAAGAAAAGAAATTATCCTCTAAAAATCGAAAAGAAATGCTAAATTTACTCTGTAAACTGTAAACAATCATTTGAATTTAATTTAATAAATTTGATAAATGTGTTTATTGGAAGCAAACGTCGGGCTTTTCCATTGCAGTGCAGTTTGTATAAATGGACAAAAACCATTTTGAAAAACTAAATGTGCAGTTCGATAAAATTTAAATTGTGCATTGTTTTTAGTTTTCTGTGCGCGTATTACTAACATAATTAAAAAAACAAAATTGGAAATGCACACCGTTTTGAATGTTTCTTCGTGGAAATGGCGATGTTTTGAAAATTAATTAGGTAGGTTCGTTATTAAGATATAAATAATTTTAACGAAGTTCATTTATTAAGAAAAAGGAATAGAAAATAGTTAACAATGTAGATAAACTATTAAAATAAAAGAGAACTTAAACCCTCCACGAATTCACACCAGTTTTCCACATCTTCAGTATTATTATTCACAGTTTCGTCTCAATGCGGGTGGTTCTCGATTATATTTTTGTAATTCTCTAAATCTTGTAGCGTTCTCCAGTCATCTCCAAAGTATTTTTTGAGCAAATTATCAACATTTTTTATTTTGGCAGATGTCATTAATACGCTGGTGGATATTGTTTGAAAATTCGTGTCAGCCATCTTTTCTCCTGGTTTAATTACTGATTTTCCCATCCCAATGTCTGACTTGCATGGACTTCTCCTCAAATAATGACTTTGGTCAGAATAAATCTTTTCGTAGCTTTAAACTTGAAATGCCATTTTCCAGTTGCCTTAAAAAAATTTGAGCACTCAGTTTTTCAGTCCAGCACTGGATATTCCTTATTCCCTTGACCCGAGATGCAGCACTGTCCTATGATTCCCATAGATGTCCATATACTCTTCAGGTGATATAATAGTACCTTTACATTTCACATATTTTCATTGTCGTTCATTCGGTACAATTTATTTATTGTTAAGTGCCCAGGTAAATACATATCGCCTTGACTCTCTGCTGCGGCAATAATGAACTTCCAGGACTTTAAAAATTTTTATAAATCGGATAAGGGATTCTTTCTTTTCTTCGTACTTTGATGATAGTCGGTCACCCCCCACGACGTTCAACAGGTGCTTATCCCGTTAGCAAATGACGTTTGCAGACGGGTTAAACTCTATCTTTCCCAATATTTAATATTCCGCAGAATGCTTTTTGACAAACTCTTCATAGTATTCCGTTTCTCAATCTGATAAAATTTTTTTGACAGAATATCTATAAAAGCATTCATAACCTGGGAGATACACCTGCAAGTACAGCTTGCATGCAACTTGAACTGCCTTACTTTTTGCACGTGTAACCTCTACTGCCAAGCTGGCAGCTCAGCTTTCAGCGAACTTGCATGATGAAAATTCATGGAAGCTGGGTGATAGTAATTTGACATTTATACAGTTTTCAAAATCGCGGAAAAGAAATGTTTGAGAGAATTTGATAAATTTATTCTGGGAAAATGAGATTATCTGGGATCATTTGCATTACATCATTTACCAAAAGCTTTCTCTTGGGTTTTAATCATTCTGCTACTTCCTTTATTGCTATAATTTTCCAATATACGCAAGACTTTACGTCTCAATGTCATTTTATAAATGAACTGGAATGCAAGATGATAAGACATCAACCGAACTGCCTTCTGCTGTGAAGTTAAAAATCGCGTTGGAAGGGAGGCTTTCATGCAAGCTGTACTTGCAGGTGTAACCGCCGGGTAAGCTACTAAAATATTATTACACTCACTAACCTTTTCTTTTTAGCAATTTCACGCATTGAAAAGTTTGATCTCCTTAGGCTTTTTCTCGCTTGATAGTTTTCAACTAACACTGGATTTTGTTCCGATTGTATTGGCACCAAGCTCTAAATAATATTCAGGAAAAGCAGCAACCTTACGCAAGCACTAGTAAGAGTAGCATACGTCTGGTCAGTACAGAAACCACAGGAAGATAAAATTGCACTAAATATGCAACCATTTTGTTAGTTTTCCCGCGCTTTTGGAAAAAACAAAGTTTGGATTTAAATTTGTTGAAAAGTACCCGACTACAAGGAAAAAGACCAGCTTTGCTACTTACAAGAAATGGCGAATTTCGAAACCAACAGCTTTTGGAAAAGGCGAAATTTAGCTAATTACCTCAATTTTAGTTATAAGTCTATCGAGGGAAAACACTGTCATTGCCGGAAGAGGGGAAAGTAGTCTGTGAGGGGGGAGTAGTCTGTTAAGCGCAATGCTGAACAAGGTGAAAGCTGTATAAGAGGAAAGCATGCATACTTGATGGAACAAATTTGTTGGTTTGTTGTTTATAGTGTTTATGGTGTTTAAGGTGTTTAAGGTGTATACTTGAGAATTGTCATATCCTCCTGGAAAATAGTGTCAGCACGTGGAACGGTATGAATGTCATTGAAGTTGATGAATAACGGAAATCAGGTATGTATGTTAGTAGTGCTTATATGGTTAGTATGCATGGTCAGCTATAAGATCCAAATGGTGAATATGGAAGCCTATCCAGACTGAATTGGGCATATCTTAACCTTCACGTGGTCCCCTCTGACAGCGCCCATAAGGGTTGTATTACCTGTATAGGCCAAGTACAATTCTTTTATACGTTGCTAATAAGATCCAGGCCCCAACGGAGTTACCAGTACCGTTTAAAAAGAATATCTTCCATGAAGATATGAAACTGGGAGTATTCATGGCCCGTTGATCATGCTTTACGAAAGCTATACCAAATGGGCGGCCCGACATTGCCTAACTTGGTACTACGAGTTTAGAGGAGCCCTGGATAACAAGGTTTTATCCACCTCAACTGGGGATGGCCCCTTTCTGGGAGCATCGTAGGGGCTGTGGTATGGGCGCCGTGACCCTAGATCGGCACAGATTGGATAGGTCTCGCGTCTACCAGGAAGATGATGTCATGTCATGCCCCTTTAACATACTGGTACTCGTTGTTTCGCGCATGAGGACGTTGATTGTCGATAAAAATTCGTGCATGCAGAATGCCGTGAGATTAAGCCATACTTTGCAGGTGCTCACGTAAAACCACAAGGAACTTTCTGTCATTGTCAGAAAATATTTTCAGTTCCGAAAAGCTCTCCATTTGCCCAATCGGGTGAAACACTAAATTATTTTTTTCTATTATCTGGAAAAGACCGACGTTTGCATCTAATAGACATAAATAACAATATTAGTTAAAAAATTGATAATATAATTGAAATTTTTAAAAACATAAAAGCATTCAAAATGGAATTTAAATACACAACCATCAGAAACCATCTAACGCATTCAATCTGAAGTTCCAGTTGATTAGTGACTTACCTGAACAGAGTTAGAACTTTAACTAGATCCGCAAGAAGAGCTTTTTTCAGAGATAAATTAAATACCAGTCTTCCTCCAAAAGCGTTATGGAGGAACATTGACAAATTGGGTGTATTCGGTCAAGAATCATCTGAGATAAATGTCGATCCAGATGAATTCAATAAATTTTTTGCATTAACCGCAACTTCTTCATCTCAGGCACCTAGCGTAATTCCCATGATAGAAAACTTCTCTGTTGATGATTTTGCCTTTTGCTGCATTTGTGAAGTTGAAGTGTTATCAGCATTACATGAAGTCAAATACTGTATGATGAGATTAGTTACCACCAATAGATTCCTTAAATTAATTGCTCCGGAAATATTACGAGTTCTTACGTATATATTTAATCACTGTCTTACAACTTCACAGTTTGCTGCCCAATGGAAGCAGGTTCTTGTTGTTCCTATTCCAAACAAGTCTTCCGACTTATATATAGGATATTTTCGTTCAATCAGTCTGCTAGAAAGCACTAGCAAAAATCTTTGAAAAGCTGTTGCAATTACAAATTATGAATTATATAAAAATAAAAGCTATGTTATCAACTTTTCAAATAGTATTCCGTCCTTCTCATAGCTGTGAGACTGCATTATTGAAGGTAACTTCTCATATACATGAGTCCCTAGATGAGGACTGCCTTACATTACTTGTACTGCTTGATTTCAGCAAAGCTTTTGTCTCCAAAAATCATTCAAATTTAATAACAAATTTATGAATTCAATTCTTATTCTGTTCGTCTACTCTTAAGCTGATAAATACCTTTTTACAGGGACGTAGTCAAATTATTCGAATCAAGAATAACAATTCCAGGTCCGTGTTCCTTAGCTGCTGCGTACCCCAGGGATCCATACTCAGGCCTCTACTGTTCTATTTATATATTAATGATCTTCCCGACGTAGTGCTGGATGCCTCTGTACATCTCTATGCGGATGATATGCAAATTTATCTCAGCATACCAGTAGGATTAGTGGAGGACTGTGTATGTCGACTTAATGACGTTCCCCAACGCATTCATGATTGGTGATTACAAAATAGTTTAGTACTTAGTCCAACTAAATCAAACTGCCTAGCAATTTACTGAAATGGCAATGAACTAAGTATGCAACCTCCCATTCTATTAAACACAGTAACACTTCTACATAGCGATTCTGTCATGAATTTGTGTGTTAAACCTAATTCGAAGTTCTCGTGTTGCAATCACATTAAAAGGACATTAGGGAAGGTATATGACTGCTTGAGACAACTCTGGCTCATATCTAGTATACTCTCGCTTAGTTTGCGTCAGGGTTAGTTAAAACTTTATTTATTCCACATTTTCCAATTCTAGACTCACTCTTCCGGAGAAAAGTACTCGAAGCATTCAATGATGTGATTAGATATATTTTCTAGAATAACCACATCTAATTGTATGCAAGCTCTCTTTTGGGTTGCAATTTAGAGACTCATTTCACTTTTCGCAGCCTGAAGTTTCTGCACAAGCTTATTTACCTTAAGCATCCAGTGTACTTATTTGAGAAGCTACAGTTCCTGCAATCGACCAGACGTGAAAACCTTTTGATTCCTCGATGCAGGAGCAAATATGGTTCGGTGTGCTCGGAGATGGAATCAGGTCGCAAGCAACATTCAGATCACGGATTCCACCAGAAACTTTTGCAGGCTCATTAAACATGCAAACCTTTCTATTTAGTAACGGGTCTTTGTTGTTTCTCTCTCTCTCTGGCTCTCTCTCTCTCTCTCTCTCTCTCTCTCTCTCTCTCTCTCTCTTGAATTTTTTTACTATTCTTCTCTTTACTTTATTTTTTATTACTTCCATAACATGATCAAATCCTTTGTGTTTTTTTTCATGTTTTCTCTATTTAACATCGCTTAGTTCGTAGCTACATTATAGTAACGATAAATTTAATTTAACCACTAAACTTTGTACAATCTAAGATAGCATATGTATCTTTGTACCTATCCAAATACTGAATAATAATTATTTTTTATTATTACCTGCAATTTTCGGGCAATTTGCCGCCGGCATTCAACGTTGACAGCAATGAGAATGTGTTTGAGGCCAATCTGATGATGAAACTCTGTAATACACCTTTAGAAAACGCTAAAATACCACCCAATCCAATTTGTAGGTGAAAGTCACCTGACACGCACGTATTTCAAGTCGCGATTTGACTAATGTGAAGGAAATATTTTAGTTCTCAATTTTTATTGAAATCCATAATGTAGTATATATTAATCCGTTGAACAGTATATATAACACTAAATCATTAAACATTTCAGAGCTTTTAATATTAAAGCAAAATTCAAATTCTAATTCCGATTTATTTTCGATTCTGTACAAAAAAAAAATAATTCTTTTGCCTGTCGTTAAATAATTGTGAAAAGAAAAAACGAAATAATACAAGCTAAAAGGTTTATTGATGCTCTTCAATTCTACACTCAAATATGAGATTCGTCAGCCAGCCACATCCATACGTTGGATATCAGAAAATATTTTATTCATGACTCTAATAGCGCGAATAATGAAAGAGTCCTCCCTTCCATTTCAAAATAATTTAAACAAGGAATTAGTAATTAGGAATTATATTTATTCATCCCATGCTGGAATCGAACTCACACAGATGGAGAAAACATAGAAGAATTTTAAGAGAATTTTAAGGAATTAATGCAGTAATTGAATGGGACAGCGATTTTTATCTTCCAAACATAGTCTACGTATAGAACAGGAGAAGTTCGATGGGGTAAAATAGGGTATTATCAATGACTTTCCCCAGAGCAAACGTGAATTTGTTGGGAGGATAACACAAGATATACCAAGGTGACTCAGACCACTGCACAACTTTCCAACCACTTCAAAGATTTGATCGCAAAATTTCATTTTAGAGTTGAGGAGAAATGAATTCCGAGATTTTTACACGAGCAATATGATTATGTTGTTTAAGATATGGTTGGTGGGACATTCGTTGCATTAATAGAATGACGATAAAATGTGACGCATGGGATTTTCATCAGCCCATTTAGAGATACTCGATAGGATAGAGTTCAGAAACTCAATACAGTTCTCTAGCAGGCCACTGGATCTGCTGAAGTACACCTCCAAATCGTCAGCTTACATGTGGATCTTGCAACTACTGTTGGCATAAGAACGGTCATTAATGTATATGGTGAGAAGCAACGGACTTGAGATGAATCCCTGAGATGACTGGCAAGTAAAAGAAAGAGTGTCGGATAATAGATTTCCCACCACTTTGACTTGTTGCATCTAATTCGATAAGATGCTACCGGCCGAAGAGTGGAAGTGAAACTTTATTATTAGGTTAGTGAGCAAGTTCGGAAGATTTACCATGTCGAAAGCGTTGGTAAAATCTAATAGAGTTATAACACAAATGTCGCTATTGTACAGTGCTCTTCGAATGTTAGATGTCTAGGCTATAAGACACAATTTCGTCGCTAATATATCTACGAAAACCGGAGTGATATGGTTTTATAAGCTAGTCTCCAAATATACTGTAGTATTTGTTGGGACATCCTTATCTCCGGAATTTTTCCCAAGAAAGCATAATATGCTAATCGGACGGGACTCGCAAAGATCCTTAGCAACTATCTCTTTTACCACAGGAAGGAAGATGTGTGCAAATCTATATAAAAACACAAGCAAGTCTAGGCTCAGGAGCGATCTACAGATTTATTCTAGAAGTCTATTCTTTTTGAAATGAAGTGACAGTTGCTGCAATTGAACACAAAAAAAAAATTAAAAAACCAGTTTTCAAACAAAACTGAGGACTCAGATTTTTTCATTGGGACATTTCTCTTGAATGTTCTTTCTCTTCATGAATCAAATCACTTATTACCTCTGATTGATCATACTGAAATATATCGGTGATTGTCAGCGAATAAAATCTGAGCCACCTCTGTGTGTGAAGAAAAGTTTATTTTCTACTTTTTCATGCGGCTTGGCCTCAGTTTTGTTTGAAAACTCGTTTTTTACTAGTTTTATTTTCTGCCTTTTTCACGTTAACTAAATTGTTATTACGTGCTGCATGGAGATATTTTAAAACAGGGGACAAGGTGAATATAAGGCGCGCTTAATTACGTTAACGCCACATCAGAAGAGGAATTGTCCCAAGACCGTCCGTACGTGATGAAGAGTCACATCCTGCCCGAGGTGTTCCCACACAGGCAGCTGGTAGGCATCCCCTGAGGTAGTGCTGGCTGCCTGACTGAATACGGCGGATCTAGAGAGGAAAACTCGATAAAACCCGCAATCCCAGGTGTAAACAATCGTGCCTATGGGATGAATGGCACTGTGTGAGTGTGTCTTATAACGATTGACTCCGGATACCAGGCGACCTCCGGTTTCAACCCTAGCCTTATCTCGGCATGCCAGCTCATCTGAGATGGACCAACCTTTCCGAGCATACTCGTGGGAACAAAATTGAAAATCCCGTAAATTTTGATGGAGGTGGACCTCTAAATGTACCAAAAACCCAATCCGAGGTTCTTAGCGACCCCTACAATATCCAGGACATTACAAGTCCTTCATCTGATCTGATGGTGATGTGATGGATACACTCCCCCTAGACGAGGAGAACCTTCTTAGGTCGCCAGAACATAGCCAACAGGACAGCGGGAACACTGAAGTTCCCATTTGCAAAGAGCACAACCGAAAGCTCTCTGGCGCGGCCAAAAAAGGTTTAAATGGCTTTTAAAACACGGTCACACAGAAGCAGAGGCTAGAAGGATTGCTGCACTTCAGATAGATCAGCGGAATGAGGAGAGTCTAAAAAACGGACTCGCTCTGACGACTCTTCTCCTAACGTGGAGCAACCTAGTGCTAAACGCAGCAAGGCAGCAACGGAGAATTCTTCAAAGAAGCACGTCTACCTGCCTTCGCGTAAGCAGCCTTCCTATAAGGAGGTTACAGAGAGCGTTCGGGTGGGTATTCTTCCCGTCGGTTATCCTGATGTGACACTCAACGCGGATCAACTGAAGTCCGTACAGGGTGCTATCCTGAGAGAAATCGTGGCAAGAAAGCAAAGCCCCCTAAAACCAAGATTCCTGGCCTCCACATTTAGACCAGGGTGGCTGGTTCTTAACTGCGCCAATCAAGACACCGTGACGTGGCTGAAAGGTGTAGTTGCGGAACTAAAGCCCTGGGAAGGAGCCAATCTTGTGATAGTCGAGAAAAGTGAAATTTCTCGCCCACAAGTCCTTGTGGGATACTTTCCAAACAGCGCTGTATTTGATTCTCGATTACATCGAGGGTCAGAACTCGGGGTTAAAAGTGTCTGAATGGATAGTGTTGCGCAGAATGCAAAAACCCTCAGTTACAGAGCTGACTCTCTCCGTGGACCATGTGTCAATGCAAGAGCTAAAGAAGGCTCAATTCGTAATTGGGTATAAATTCGGGTCTGTAAAACTAAGACCCAAGGGTGGAACAGTAAAGGCTGTGTCGGAGACTGGGGATGGCCCAAGTCAGATTAAAACTCTGGCTGACGATCCTCAGCCTTCGACATCAGGAGTCAGCAGGCCTAAACTTTTGGTCAAGGCAAAGGCGGGCCCTGGTAAAGCAGTTGGAACTGCAAAACCCAAGTCGAGGACTTCTGAAGAGAAGTCTATAGAGCCTAACAAGAAGCCCCCTCCTGTACCTGCCAAGCCGGGCAAAAACAAAGGTCCTAAAGGATCCACCACCAAGGCTGACAGCGGCCATAAAAAGCCGTCTTAGTCATGGCCAATGATCACTTAAGTTGCCTTCAGATAAATCTCCATCATGCTAAAGCGGCATCAGACGTACTTAGCAGGAGATTTATATCGGAGAAACTTAGTCTTGCGCTCAGTCAGGAGCCCTGGGTACATCAAGGCCACATCAAAGGACTTCCCACAAAATCATGTAAGTTAATATATAGTAATGAACATGAATATCCTAGGGCAGCACTACTGCTCAACACTAAATTAAACTTTATTCCTCTTTCACAGTTCATCTCGAGGGACGTGGTTACAGCAGTTGTCGAGGTACCGACATCAGGAGGTAGCCACGAGGTAGTAAGAGGAGAAGCGGATTCATTACCTCCCCCAGAGCTTAAACGGCTCATCAACTACTGCAAACGCAGAGGAAAGCACTTCATCATTGGATGCGATGCAAATGCACATCATACGCTATGGGGCAGCACGAATACCAATGCCAGTGGTGAGTACCTCTACGATTTTATATTGTCCAACAATTTAGAGATACTAAATCGAGGTAATAAGCTAACCTTTATGAACATCATTAGACAAGAGGTCTTGGACCTAACACTTGCCAGTATGTTCATAAGTACAAAAATAAGCAGGTGGCATGTATCGAACGAGATTTCCATGTCAGATAACATACACATCAGGCTCGATATAGATGCCAAACTCAACACATGTTAGGAGTACCGAATCCCTAAATTAACTAACTGGGAACTCTATCGACAACACCTTAAGGCTGTAGTTGACTCTCCGGCGGTAGCATTAGCACGAGTGAGGAGCTAGACTCAGCCACTACGCAGCTTCAAACGGCTGTAATGACTTCATTCGAACACAGTTGCCCTCTGAAGCAAAAGACTTGCAATCGGCAGGTACCATGGTGGAATAGGGAACTGAGTCTAAAAAGAAAAGAAGTCAGGAAACTATTCAACAGAGCTAAACTGTCTGGCATCTGGGAGTAATATAAAAAGCCTCTAACGGAATATAACACGGAATTAAGGAGATCCAAAAGAAGAACCTGGCGGACCTTCTGCGATGGCGTAGATCCATTGCCCGCAGCTATCAGGCTCCATAAGGTACTTTCGAAGGATCACACGAATGGTATAGGCACACTTCAAAAAGAAGATGGGAACTACACCGAGAGTAGTGAGGAAACAGTCAGGCTCTTAATAGAAACTCACTTTCCTGACTCTCTCACTCCCGATCAAGGAATAATAGCTCCAGACCCGATTGAGGTGGACAATACGGAGTCTCTAACAGGATCAAAAGCCTTGCGGGAAGAATCTTTACTCCTAACAAGGTTAGATCGGCCATTGGCACATTTAAGCCCTTTAAATCTGCTGGAGAAGACGGCATTTTTCCCGCCTTACTACAGCAAGGTGTTGAAGAAATACCCTTTCCACTACAAAATATTGTTCGAGCCAGTTACGCTCTAGGGTACGTTCCGCAATGTTGGAGAGACGTCAGGGCGGTATTTATACCTAAAGCAGCAAAAAGAGCTAGTTCTCTAGCTGAATCGTTCCGACCCATCAGCCTCTCCTCATTCCTTCTCAAGTCCATGGAAAAAATTCTAGACCTACACATTCGAAGTGAAATTCTGATTAAATCACCACTTCATTCTAAGCAGTTCGCTTATCAAGCTGGCAAGTCTACGGAGACTGCCATTCACACATTAGTCAAAGACCTCGAAAAAGCGCTCGAAGCAAAAGAGTTGGCTTTATGTGCATTTGCGGACATAGAAGGAGCCTTCGATAATACCTCCTTCGATGCAATTAAATCAGCTGCCGAGAATAAAGGCTTTGAGCCCTCCACGGTAAACTGGATAGACTCCATGCTTAGAAGCAGGAGGATAACCACATCTCTAGGGAACTGCTCAGTCACGATCACCGCAGCAAAAGGCTGCCCACAAGGAGGAGTTCTCTCTCAACTTTTATGGTCGATCGTGATTGATGATCTGCTAGAGAAATTGACCAGTTCGGGTTTTAATGCTCAAGGCTACGCGGATGACCTAGTAGTTAAAATACGGTGCAAGCATGATCAAGTCATATCCGACCTCATGCAAATAGCCCTCTCCAAAGTCCGCACGTGGTGTCCTAAACAAAGGCCTTAGCATAAACCCCAACAAAACGGTTATCGTTCCATTCACAAGAAGATCGAAGCTTTCACTAACGGCTCCTCTTCTTGATAATACGGAATTGATATTTTCAGACGAAGCCAAATATCTGGGGATAATCCTAGATAAGAAACTTACCTGGAATTCCCATCTGTCCAGAGTGACGGATAGAGCGATGCGATCTCGCTACACGTGTCGTCGCTTCATTGGCAGAACATGGGGTCTGAAGCCAAAAATGATGTACTGGACGTACACCACGGTTGTTAGACCCATGGTCACCTATGCGGCCCTCGCATGGTAGCCAAAAACTAATCAAAAGACGGCTGAGGCTCTGCTTCAAAACACCCAGCGGCTTGCCTGTCTAGGAATAACTGGTGTCATGAGAAGCTGTCCTACAGCAGCCATGGAAGCCTTATTAAACCTTGCACCCCTGCATTTGCAGGTGAAAAAGGAAGCGATCTCCACTGGGAACCTTAAGCCCAGAATGGTTCTAGACTTTATTAACAGTCTAAACCTATAAATGGAGCAAATTCAACGGGGACTCACAATAGATCTTTCAGGTCGCAGTGATTGCGAGGCTAAGGCCTATACACCCCTTCACAAATCGAATCTAAGCTATTTTAAAACAGTTTTATGACGGCTGATAGGACACTGGTTTACTGAATCTTCCCGATTTTCCACAGACTTTTTCTATTATTATGAATTTTTTTTTAAAAATTTACATGAAGTTTCCTCGATTTTTCATGCAAGTTATCATAATTGTTGAAGAGAAAGTTTTGATGCCAGTAGGACGGAAAAAAAATGATTCCGCATAGCTTACAAAACTTTTTTGTCGGAAAATTTTCCGGAAAAGTCAGAAAATTCCGGAAATTTTCGGAAAATTTTCCAGAAAAATTGGAAAATTCTGCATTTTTCCTGAAAGAGATTTATCACTAATCATATCGATGAAAATTTGCCAATGATTTTCCCGCTTTTCTAGGTTTTCGTTGGAGTTTTTCACAAAAGCAACTTTATGCAACTCATTTTGCTCTACAACTTTGTGTTAGTTTGCAAAACGCTCAAATGTTTCCTTGGTTGGTAAAACTCCAAATTTTCACCATTGTCGGAGAGATAGTAATGATGCCAGTTGATAGGGAACTTCATCTCGCATAATTTAGAAAACTTTTTTACCGGAAAATTTTCCGGAAAACTCGGAAAATTCCGGAAATTTTTTTCGGAAAAATCGGAACACTGCAAACGGATTTGTCACTAATCAAATTTGTACCAAATTTTCAAATGATTTTTCCCGATTTTCTGGGGTTTCCATGGTAATTTCCGGTTCAAATTCTGATAGGTGCAATTGTCACGCGGCATGAACCTGTGTGCCAAATTTCAGCTCACTGTGATGACGTAAAGTGGGTCTACGAGAGTGTCGAAAATAGTTAAGAGAAATATACAGACAGACAAATTCATGTACGAGTTAAAGGGACGGGCTGGCCTCAAAAATTAGTAAAAATTTAAATTTTCTACACAAAAATAGAGAAATACATATGTCGAGTTTGTGTACAAGAAAAATCGTTTTTCCTAACTGAAATATTTCAGATCGTAGTCCATTAAGGAGATCTGAAGCAACTCCATGAGCAGGTTCTTACAGTGGGGGGGGGGCTCTGCAAAAAAATTCTTCGATTTGCATATAGTCAAATTAATATCATGATACCGTTTGATGACAAATTTATACGAAGTTCAATACATATATGTACAAATTCATTGCATCGACTTCTGTGTTTATGTCCCAATGTATGTTTAGATTAGCTAATCAGTTGAAACGATCTTCTCCCATTGTAGGCCAGGTGCGAATCCTGACCTGCAGTCTGAAAGGTGCAGGAGGGGGAGGGGAGGAAGTAAGAATTAAAATTTTCTAGATGGGGGAAGAAAATGTCGAACTTTTTTTTAATCATATTTAAGTTACATCACAAAATTTAATTTTCGGATTGATTTGGGAAACCTACTAATAATGTTATCCACATCAAGATCGACCTCAGGGTGAACATTAAGAAGAGCGAGTCTCGATCACGGTTCTTCACCCAAACGACTTCTGAGCCCCGTTTTCAGACGGCGAAGGGTTGAAAACCTTCTTTCTGCCGTGGCCACGCTTGCGTGGCCAAGCCGTAAGGAAGTGCATGTATAGTAGGGTAAATGTCCTGGTCGTATAATTGCAGTACTTCTACTACTGATTTAGGTGGTATGGTACCCTTAATTAATTCACGTTTTCATGTGGTGAACCACAAAGAGTATTCGCTCTTAACTTTCTCCTCAGGAAAGCTAAATAACTACTCATCTCATATCTGGATGCGATAGAGCTTACAATATCTATGTTTTCATATTCGATGTGTTTTGCATATGTTTTTGTTGACAAAAGTACTCTTAGATTAGATCTGTGATAATATTGTCCAAAAGAGATATATAATAATATATTAAAATATAAAAAAGTTCTATAAAAAATCAAAAACTTCCGCTGCAACAAAAGTTAAATTACTAAAAATTGTTTGCAATCGAGAATCGAGATACAGGGTCTTTGGAGAGCCCTCTTGGCACCCTGTAGATCCACATGATAATAACCTTCATTGTAAACGCTGTTGCATTGCACTTTTTGGTTTGCTGAAACGGAAGTCTTGACTTCAAAAGTAGGTTTCATATTTTTAATACTCGCCCTGAAACTCTCTGTCTCTTTCTTTCTTCTATATAAGAAGTAGTTCGCCCTTTGCATCATCTTCCAGTGCAATAACTTCTATGTAGTCTTGATTTTTTATTTGCAAAGCCCAACTCAACGATAATGAATGAAGAACCAGAATCGATACTTGAGAATTTACAGTTTTGATGGCTGAAAGCAATTGAAAGGCGGCAGTTGACGTGATTGCATGTCGAAATAATTTCCAGAGCATCAATGATTGCCGGCTGTAAATGGTAGCAAGTTGCAATAGACTAGACTCTCCTTAACTCATAATTTCTTCTTCATTTTTCTCCTTAAAATTTCGGTTACGATTGGCGCGCTAAATAAAGTTCTGTTGTAAACACGCTTTTGCCAAGATATACCGGATCGAATTTCGTCATCATTCACGAGTATTTCAATTATACTTCAAAATTAGATTCCAATAAAGTCTAGATTTTCACAATTTTTCAGTTATACTTGATTACAATTATAACTAAATTTTAATTTACATCCTTACTTTTCAACCGTCTTTTACCAAAAAAATTGATATCCTTCGAAAATGGCATCAACAAGTATTTCCCAAGCCTTTAGTTTTATACAGCGTTTGAACAAAGTAAGGAAAAATGCACTAAAACTGATTCAACATTGGTAATATTGTCCGTCGATAAGTTTCGGGGTGAACTAACTTAAGGCGCGTTTACATGGAAATAATTTGCAAGAGTTGCTGCTGAGTTCATGTGAACACGAAAAATCCAGGAAGGGGGGGAGGAGGATATATAATTAATACACTTTTTGTTGGGAATTCTGAAGATGTTCACAAAGCCAGTTACACTACCCATGAAAACACTTCGAGCTTAAACTTGCAGTGGAATCGAACCTTCGGATGTAGCACTCACTTGTAAGACACAGCACTGTCTTCCAGGCTGAAGTCTTCACCATTGCAATGGCAACAAAGATAGCCCTTGACATATCAATCAAGGGTAAGGACATTACCATCCTTTCGGATAGTTAGGCAGCCTTAATAGCTCTGAGTAGCCCTGGAATAGTACTGGGTTATTGCAGATCGCGTGGATAAGTTGGAAATCCACAACTAGTGTCCCTTCAGTTGGTTCCTGAATGTGATTCTCCGTTCTGCGAACCGCAAGCCGCCGTAGGTGTTGCCACCTCGAGTATAGGATCTCTCATCGAACTAGATATTCGTAGGAAGCATCAGCAGAGGTGGGCGAACCTGAGCCCTTGCAGGTGTACAACACTTTTACTTGATGGGCCTAATATGAATTTCTGTGATTTTGTCTTGGGACTCGGAAGGAAACAATGTACAGCTCACTTCATGCTCATCTAACAAAGATGGAAGGTGTTGACAGCAATGATTGTTCATCCTGCCTGGAAGGGCAGTCTGAGACAATCGAACACTTTTTGTGTACTTGTCCGGTCTTCGCCCTGAGCAGCCAGAATACTCTCGATTCTGTCCTCCTATCTGTAGAGGAGTTGAAAAACCTTCCTCGTCAAGATCTGATGCGTTTCATTAAGAGGACAGGAAGGTTTTGGTGAGAGGGCTTCTAGCAGGACAGCACAATGGTCCATCTTGCCGTCTGCCTTCCTTAAAAAAAGAAAAAGAACAATTTTGGGTGACCCGTCTGACCCGAGTTATACACTTCCGACCTATTCGATATATGAAATTTTCCAGGCTGAAAATTAGATCGAAATTTATATAAAAAAAAACAAAAACGCAGACAGTATGAAAGTTCCTGTGAAATAATATTGTCAGCAGAGAAACCACTTTTTTCTTCAATACTGCATATAAAAGTCTTCAGATCTCTTAATGGTTCACCTCTATGGTATGAAAGCAAGAAAAAATGCATTATGCAGTAATAATGAAAAACAAAAAAATTATTTTTTTAATTTAATATTCTTAGACTTGTGAAACAAATTTGATGTCTTATATCCTCTCTGTTTGAAAAATATTTTATTCTGAAGGAAATTTCATTAGTTTTCCTTAACGCCAAATTTAATCTTGTTATAATACGCGTCATCACCCAATCATCATACATAATATTCCCATATCCCATGTTATTGAGAGTCGATTCGATTCGAGTAGTTTCGAACGTCATCCTGATCCTGGGGGGTACTTCTACACATGGTTTTCATAGGAACTGACTCGCTTATTTATAGAAAGATACAAGTAACATCTCTAGCCCTGTCAATTTAATAAAATTACGCTTGATTGATTTTGCCCAAGCGAGTGATGGCCCCAAAAGATTATGGTATAAGGGAAGTTTTATGTACCTACCTATGTATGTATGTATATATATATGCATGGCCATACAATATTATCTGTATATATATATATACCTACCTTTGCGTCACGGGACTATCTAGACGCGAGGTAAGATGGTAAGCCTCTGCAGATTGTGTTTACTTTAAAAATGGGAAAAGTTTTATCTTAGGATGGAAGTAGTGCTTAACCTCAAATGCTTCAAGTTCTGCTCGTTGTATGCTTGCTGGATATACGCTAGTCAATAAAAATAATCCTTTACACTATAGCAGACATTGCAAACAAAGCGTAGAAAGGTAAAGACTTTAACCCCCCCTCTCCTCTTTCTTTTTTCCATCTGGATATGTGTGTGTGTATAGGGTTATTTGAAGCCGCGAAAATTGTTTAATATTTACCTCTATTAAATGCATACAAACCCCAGAAACCCAATCCGTATTAGCTATGAGTAAGGAAGGTCTGTAAGGAAATACCCATCGTGCCTGTACTATATACTATATCCTGGCACATTGACTCACCTCCTCCATACTCCGGCAATTGAGCGATGGGTTTTATTTCCTGGAAACAGTCCGTGGAAGAAGGAAGTCGGTGCTCTTAGATAAACAATTAATACTACGTCCTTGTTGCTTTTGTGCAGACTTGTTTTTGTTTCATTCTCCTTCTTCCTTCTGATTTTCCCATTTATTTACTTTGTTGTCGTCTGATCCATAATACTACCCCCACCCCCAACTTCCGTATCCTTGTTATACCAAAGTGTCGTGAACTGAACTGAATTTTCAGTTGGCACTTTTTCGTCTTACATTTTCAGCATCCAGCATCCCTGCATCATCGCCATCATCATCATCATCATCAACATCAAGCCATGTCGAGTCCTACGTGTTTTTATTTCAAAACTTGTCGAAAGAAAATACCTTGAGAAAATTGCACCTTTCCTATTATAAGAGGTACCTGGTCTGGTACATACCTACTTGGGAAATTGTTCACCAAAATGAAGTAATTAATTTGGTAGTGAAACAGTACCGGCACCTGATGGCTATTATAAAACTCGTTGCGGATCAACATCCCAAGACTATCACAGGATTTTGCGTTTGCGTTGGCGTTCGCTGGCGTAAACTTTGAATTGAAAGGACAAATAAATTTAAATGGACTGAATTATTGCGATAAGACAGCACCAGAGCAGCTGAGAAGAACGCAAGCAAGTAAGTAAGTAAGTAAGCTGGCAAGGAAGCAAGCAAGCACATAACCTCTCAAAGGTTGTTTGATAGCGCTATGCTATACACAGCAATTTTCGCGCGAGCACACTTTTCCCACTTTCTCCACCCACCCAAACCTTTGGAAAAACATTGCGAATTACCCTCGGAGATATCGAATGATGCGCGGGGATGAGTTTGTACGACCTAAATAGAAGTGTCCAGACACAAACAAAATTCTGATTTATTGTTTTAACACTTCGGAAAGTCTTAGACTCTCTCGTGTCCTGACAATGGCAAAGTAAGATTTTTAATGCTCTAAAGAATTGGGATGTCATGAACCTCGTTCCTTGCACAGAATTTTAATAGCATTAGGAGGTATTTAAGCACATCTCACCCCTTATAACAAGGGTAGCGCATTTTATTATACGCGCTATCTCTGTTATTGTCAACACGAACTAACTTTTAGGAGATAGAAACATTTTCATAAGACTCAGCAGAGTTCTTCTTTTATATTTTGAGGTATTTGTTGCTTTTAAGCCAGTCGAATATCGTTTTAGGGCGAACTGAAGGCTTAATTAATTTAAAAAAAAAGAGAAAAAATTTATCAAGATACAGTACACCTAGTTCATGAGCGATTGAGCGATAATAAAAACTTACTATTATAGAATCCTTTTTCTATTTATGTATAGCTTTCAATCATGTTATGGTTATAGGATAGGTACAGGTCTGACTTCGAAGGCTCTAAGGTAGAAAATTGCTTGTGTACCCTACATAGATTAGATTAGATTTGTGAGAGGTTGTGTCGGCGTTACCGTCGCTATCACTGTGACCTGAAAGTTGAAAGCTGACTGTTAATAAAGTCTAGAACCATTCTGGGATTGAGCTTCCATACGTAGGTTGGTGGAGGGAAAGCATGTTCGAGGTGGAGTAGTCTCCGCCGGACCAATGCTTCGCAGTTGCAGAGGAAGTGCTCCGAGGTTTCGTAAGCGTTCTGACAGAAATGGCAGGATGAAGTCTCAGCCAAGCCCAGCTTATCTAGGTGATAGGGGCAATGACCTGAGAAGAGCTCAGTAATCATTTTGAGCTATGTTCTTCTAAGGAGTAGGCGTTGTTTTGTTTTTCCGCCAGAAGTGTCGATAAACTTTTTTGCCTGACGAAGTCCTTGTAGCTTTTCCCAATATAAGGATTTTTTTTTATTCTCCCAGTCGTTTAGGGCAGCTCAGCCCTACATAAGCACTTGTACGCTCTGGATCCTTAGACACTAACTATGCCATCTGTGCCTCATTCCATTGTACATCGACCAAAATTCGGTAATTTTCGATTGGAGCCTTTCCGACGAAACTTGGTAGGAATATAACATTAGAAATAAAAATAAATTTTCCCTCTTTCCGAAAAAATGTTTACTTTAGAAATGAGGACTGCTTGAAAAATATTGTAAGTGGCCATCTTCAATAATCATACCTTTTATCCTATTTGATCAATCTGTATGTCATATTTGACGTTTTATTTTTCAATATTATTAGGCCAAACTCAGGGCATGCCCTATAGTTCAAAACACAGCATAATAGAAAGGAGATAGGGAACATGAGGAGAATGGTGGGGGTGCTTTTGTATGACACCCTTAAACCTTCGCGCATTGTTTCCCAAAGGTAAAACAGAAGATGGTAGAATGATCTACATTCGTACAGTTCGGGATAAAAAATTATTACGAAATTTTGTTGTATGGCCGAAAGTATTTTGAACAGTCCCTCCCTGCTAACATGATTCTCGACTTATCAACCCGAGATTCTGTCTCGATAGCGAATTGCTTTAGATCCCAAACCAAGCCGAAATTGATGTTAAAACGAAGTTAAATCCGCACAATGTGTTTGTGTTAGTGGTGTATATATTTCTTATATATTAAACTATCAAACTATTCTCGTGTCGGGGTGAAAGGTTAATATGCCTAATTCCTGCACTCAATTCTCTCGCTGAAAGTGATCAGCTAGCCTCAGTTTGCAGATAAATGTCTTCTTCAGCTCTTCAGAGTGTAGAGATAAAGTTCTTGAGGGGTTTTATCATTACGAACAGCTACAGTGGTCTAAAAAAAATAAATCAAACAACTATAGAAAACTAAAGTGATTAGAACTGTTGCCTTTTTTGTCCATATGTTTTTTTTAACTGGACCAGCTTTCTTCTTTTTTATTTTCTTTCTAGATAGCTCGTTTTCTTTTTTCTCCGGAGAATCCGTCAAAATCGGGGACTTTTTTCGTTTTCGACCTCCCCTGTTTGATTTTCTAACCATTGCTTTCGGGTAGGATCTTATAAGTTCTGGAGAAAAGTATCCAGAAACTTCTTCGATATTAATGGAGACTAGGACTCTCTCCTCGAGACCCTAATTGGGAACTGAATGAATTATAATTTTCATTAAATGACCGATCAGTGACGTAAGAACGCAGGAAGTCTTGTTCTCCAAATATATCCTCATTTACAGGGACGATTCCAGTTACCCTAAAACCGCTTATGACATTGTTCGGGGTTAAGCTCTGAGGGTATGCTTAACCCACAATTTCCGCAATATCGTAAATCGTAAGTGGCTTCCCAACATTCCAAGGAGTAATCATCCACTCGCTTACAGCTTTATTATAAAAAGATTTGAAGGGACGACTCTGTGATTTCCTTCTATGGACCCTAGTGTTTCATGGTGGAAGGGTATTGATGTGACATATTCTATATTCAGAAACTTACATATGTTTTTGAGTAGTTCGTTCACAAATTCTGTTCCTTGATCTGTGCGATCTAGGGGCTGCATTTTGTGGTTTATGTGTGGATGATAAATCAGAAAAATATTACCAACTTCTCTGGCTCTTACTATAGCACGAATAGACACACGACTTTAATGGTTATCCATTATTAATATAACTGGATGATCAGTGGATGGCGTCGTCTGGCTTATGAAATATTCCAGAAAACAAAATAAGTCTGCGCAACTTTTTTCCCCAGTAACTAAAGCAATTTTTAAAAATCTGCCTTTATCAACTCGACCGATTCTAAATGTGACTTTTAATTTCAGTAAAGTTGATAACCATGGGAAAATCGGCTCCTACTTGGAATGTTAACCAAATGAATTTTAAAGGTCTAACTTATCTCAAATTCCTTAATTTTTAAAAACCTTTAGTAAGTAGAAGGAAAGAAATTGTTTTTTTTTTCTGAATCATGAAATACACTTCATATATTAGATCCCCAGAAATAAATACAATTTTATACGGGGAATATAATAATATCTCAAATCTTTCAGCTGAATATGACTCCTTAAATTCGTTCAGGTTTATATTGGCAGCAGTTTACATAATAATCTCTTTCATCTGCATCTCATACTTAGACTTGTTTGGTCTCATATCACATAATATCTTTTGTTCTCTGCAGACATTTGTTACCTGCATATATGTTGTCAGTGTAAATTCAATTATCCCAATAACCTTGTATAATTTAGTATGAAATATTGTTAATACGGCGCTGAGTAATATGCAAAAAGACAATATAACTGTTTAAAGTTTAACGCTTTTTTAACTATCAAAAGATTTTTAGAAAGATCTAAGCCAAGGCTTGTGACGCAAAAAATAAAAATTCAAGTCAGTCTAGAATTAGAATATGTTCTTTCTGCTATCTTTATAATATTGAATTGGAGCTCAGAAATTTTGCCCTACTGCCACATTTCTCAATCTACTATGCAGACATATTTGAAGACTCTTCTCCGTAATTTGTGAGACTGGACATGAGTATTTTACTTTGGCGTATACGACAGGTAGGAACCGTGTCGTACTGATGAGTATACGGCTCCTTGTGATACGAAACGCCTTCTTTTTCAAAAGAAATATCTTTTTATTTTTCTACTCAATTCTCGAGCTACGGATTTGGCAGCAAACTCGCTCAATTTTCATATCGACTAATTTTATATCATAGCAAAACTCTCTAGGGAATGCTAGGGAATTATTTTAAGTGCATATATGAGGTCAGCTCGGCTGTTACTTTAGCGTATACGGCAGGCAAGAACCAAGCCATACTGATGAGTGTACGGTTCCTGTTGATACAAAACATCCTCTTTTGCAAGGAAAATTTATTTTTCAAAGTTTTTCCATTTGTAAATAGTTTTTATCCATGACTGTTTTGTTTCGGATAATATGAATATTATCCGTATAGTATAAGAAGGTCTTCTAATCTGGAAAAAGTATGCCCTAATGATTCGTCCAATTCGTATGTCCACAATGTTGTACATTTATGTGTGCAGTTTATCCACTTTATCTCAGTCAGTAACTAAGTTCTCATATATTATTGTCCAAAATGAGCGTTTCTTTAAAAAGGCAGAGTTGCAAGGCATCACTCTAGTGATTCGCAATAATATTTTTTTTTTATGTACAACAATTTCTAGGTGGTCCAGATTTTTCAACACTTATCTTAACTTCAGGAGGGTAATGACCGACAATACTTAAAAATTTTGAACAGATTGAACACTCAGATATTTTCCATATAGAAAAGTTTTTAACCAGTATTTACACTATTGCCTTATATTCCGACTACCAAATCATGAATATTTGAAATCAATTGAACTAATAACTCCAATGAGAATCAATTGCTTTGATTTTCGTGTGTTCACCAGTTTAAGTTTAAAGGATGGGTATTTCATGAAACTTAATCATCCCTTTATAGCCAGTTCTCTAAATTAACATATCTACCCTAGTCAAATCAGAAAAAATAGAAGAAATAACTAGTAAAAAGCGGAGAGCTTTTTTTTTTTATAGAATCTCTGCAATATATCGGTAAACACAACAACAATTTTTACGTATACGCTGTCCTCTTGAATCAGTGTTTCTACGCGTTTAAAATATCAACCAGTTGTCGGCCTCCAATAATGCATAAAAATTCTAAATAAAAATTTCAGTAAATTTCTAAGCAAAAATTGAATCCTTCCTTTAATCAGGTCGAAGCATAATTAATTTTATAATGGATTTCGAGCGAAACATTACTGGCTTATACTATGGGAACTTGACGAGGATGATTTTTTCGTGATCGACGATGACGACAGAGATGATGATGATAATTGATAGCTCCGCAAATTCACAACTTCCAGTTCAGTAAAACCTCGTAGAAAAGCCTAATCCCAGTTTTGATTGGATTTAACAATGCTAAATAGTAGGAGTTGCCAAAAATAATTTTTATGTGTATAAAAAATATTACGAGCAAATGTGATCATTTTTCTTGATTAATATTTTTTTTACAGGATCTAAACAGAGATTATGATTCTCACGACAGCCTGAAACAGAACAAACATTTATATTCAAAAAAAAATATTAGAGATATGAATAAAATGATTTACACCGTTTTTTATAGAGAATTCAATGAGCTTTAATTTTTATAACAAATTTCATCGCCATCGAATCAACGATTACCGAGATCTGCTGAAAAAACTGTATTGGAGCTCCTTTTCCAATATGGCGGGTCGATCCTTGAAGGTAGAGGTCAAGACTGTCACTATCTTCAAAAATATGCCAAAATAGTCGTTTCGACCAATTTATAGCTTTTACCAGTTATTTTTTTCTATTTGCATTATTTGAATCTAATTTGACTGGACTACTTTGATCTTTTTAATTGATCTCAAATTGAGGTGAGAATAAAAAATTCCGAATTTCGGCAGACAAACTTTTAAAAATAAAAATTTGAAATCTATAAAAAATAAATAAAAACACTCCAAAAAAGTGCTAATTCATTTCCACTACATATAATAAAAAAAGGAAGGAAAAAACTCCCCCCATCAATTCCATCCACACTAAAACTTATATTGCTGCTATTTATAAAATTATTCGTGCACTTGAAAATGTCTGCTAAAATGCTAAAATGCTAGGTAGATACCATGTATACCAACTCTGCCAAATTAACTGTCCTGTAAGCTCAAGCTTCACCGTATTTCAGCGTTCAGGTGAACTTAACTTGAGATATTACAAGCATTCGCGCTTTGCGGTACGCGAGGAGATGATCATCTAAGTGGATTTGTGCATAAAACATTACCTAATCTGTATATGTGCCACGTAATTAGTTGCTCAAAGTTCACTTCACAATGTTCCAAGTTTCATATAATTCAAGGATTTGAGCACACTCACCATGCAGCACTGGTTGGGCCTGTTGTATGTATATACAGAGCAGTATCCAGCCTGGTTAAGGTTAGTTTATTCCTGGCAAAATGTAGGCGAGGTATTAGAGCGGTGATGTTGGGAATGGAGCGCCAAAATCGGATTCAGCCAATTAGTAATACCTCGTTTGAAATTTTATGAGTCCTGGCATTGGTATTTCCTTTTAGTGGAAAATTCATAAACTGATTAATGTTAGTTTGAGCAAAGTACATTTATAGTAGGTATGCAGTCTGCACTGAACTTTATACATAGGAGTAACGATAGCACACGATGTGTATGTATAGTGTTAGCTTGGATGGGAATCAATTGCTTCGTATTTATAATTGGTGGATGCGCTGCAATTAATCTATGACAAATTTATAATTGCTTTAAAGAACACATCTAAACACAGGGTCGACTGTTTAGAGGATCCAAATGGGAATTGGGGGTGCATATCGCTTACAAATGTTGTTTATAATAGTGAAATTCAATGTTTAACAATAAATCATCGTGTAATAACTAATTTCCGATTTAACACCTCACAATTTCTCGAAAAATAAATTGTCGATATTTATGATAGAACTGAAATTTGTATTTATTTAATAGTTAGCTTAAGCCTTACTTGTTTTGATTTATATAAGGCATGAGAATTATTTTTAAGCCATTTATATGGAAACAACTTTAATATCTTAGTAAAATTTGATAGTGTTCGTTATCATGGCTTTGATGGCCTTCGGAATATATAACGTTTCCACATAACATATTCATCTGTTCTGCTCTGGTTAGTTGTTTTTGTACATTTTTTTCTAATTGCAGATTTATCTCTTCTTTTAACTACTCTACGTACAACTAAAAGTTCAGCTTAGTTAGGACATGTGAACAGTTGCTACTTTAAAATACTTCTTTCAATTAAAATAAATTTTATGTAACGGACCTTACGTTTTATCATAAAATTACCTTCAGTTCCAATTTCAAAATTACATCTAAATTTAATTTTAATGAAGCCAGTGAATATTGTTTCAAATGTGACTTGTATGTATAAAAGTGCAACAATGCACCGTACATGTATGTTTTTGTTTAAGATGACAACTTTTCGAGATTCTCCGGGGCAAGAGAAAAGTAAAATTTATTTGTTCTTTTATCACACAAGCTTTTGATCTAGGGTGACAAAGTTTCAACTCTTCGTTTGACTCATCTACAGGTTCCAAATGAGTGATTCGAAAAACAAATGAAAATAAAAAAAATGATAAAAATGGTAAAAATATAGAATAGCCAATAGAATACACAGGGTGTCCCGTGTGAAAGCTATGGATAGGTCATGCTTAGACAATCAAAAAATTGTATGAGTGTAGAGAGTGAAATCCTAACGATTTCCCAGATAATGCTACTTAAAGATATTAGGAAATGTTTTATTGCTCACCCTGTAACTGGCTTAAAAAGCTCAGTCCCAAAATATTTATAATTGCTACTATCTGGCATTTATTGAATTTTTTCGGTGGATATGTTCAAGAAAAAGTGTAGAAAACGTAAAACGGGATACATTTTGGGTGCAAAGTGTGTTAGGTTATTTTATAGCGAACCTTTTGAGCTTGTTAAAGTCAATATGTAAAATTGGTGTTGATGACTTATTTTTCGATAAGAACAGAAGTTAATTAACACAAAATGAGGTAAAATTCCGAATTTCAAAACGTAGGGGGAGGGGAAAAGTTTATAGACCATTGGAAGGATCCAATGATTATTAATCTAATAAATTATAAGTCATTATCATAAGGTGTAAATTTCAGAAATTACCGGGTGATCTGCAAAAATATACCCAATTATCTTTAAGTCCTGTTATCTTGCAAATCGGTAGGATCCCCCCTCCCCCCATACAATTTATTGCTTGTCCTAGCATGACCTATTTATAGTCCTCGGCTGTAACACCACAAGCACAATGGCTACATATATGGTAACTGTTCCGATGAAATATCTAGTCTGATCCATAGCATATTAATTCCTGCAAGCAATACTCGCGCTACAAATCGGACACATCCTTTCATCTTTCAAAATACTTTCAGGCGTATAGTAAAATTCCATGATGTTTTCTTCTTCCGAACTGTACGAATGTGGAACAGTCTACCGTCTTATGTTTTCTCCGAGCTTACAATCTGCGAAGGCTCAAGAGTAACATACATTAGCACGTCCGTCGTTTTCTTCATGTCCCCTAATTCTTTCCCTATCTCCATCCTGCCATGATGTGCTCTGCATCATATAGGGGATATCCCCTGAGCTTGGTTTAATAATATAAAAAAAATAAAAAAACGGAGATCATGTCAATTAGTCAAACAAGACTTGAAATTTTGCCGCCCTAGATCAAATGATTTTGTGATAGAAAACCAAAAATTTTTATTTTCTTTTCAGTTGTACTAGGGAATCCGAAAAGTAGCCATCTTAAACAATTATAAAAATTTACCTGGTAATAAATCACAGTCATTTTGCTTACAATTATACTGATGTCATACTACATACGTGGTATGCAGTACTAACTGGGGTAGAATTAAAACTTCATTGCTTCACATAAATTTTGCTATATATTCCTAGAGAGTGGTCATACTGATAAAGTAGTAGTGGCAGTATATGCTAGATATGACTTTCGGTGTCGGTTGCATGTATTTCATACTTTTGCTTTAATACACTACATTTCCAGTGAATATAAATTGGGCATACAATTTATTGTGTTTATATAATTTTTTTTCTTTTAATATAATTTATTCTTACACTCATTGATAAGGTGTGGAACCCATAAATGGTATACAACAATTAACTATAAGATTTAGTATAATAAGTATTTACGCTGTCCCAAAGTAATACCTCCATAACTATGCTCCTTTATCTAATTGTAAACTAGGAGGTTCGTTGATTTCTTAATTAAGTCAGCTTTTATGGAATGATTTTCTGTTCTCTAATTTTTCTACAAATCTGTAATATACACGAGCACTAAACAATATTTTGTACTCAATCTAAAACTGATAACAGAGGCCACGATAACTACCCTCCATTATTAAACACCTGTAAACAATAGAGATTTTATTTGGGTTCCACGTCATCCTCACTAAAAGCAACAGAAAAGGGACACTTCAGTGGCATTCACATTACTTATCATATAAAAGTGAACCCTTTTTTAATTTTTTTGTCGCTTATCCGCAGTCTTATAACAACCCATTATTTTCGTTGGTCAGTTATTTGCCATTAAAATTAGCGTAAATGCAATTGAATTGTTTTTCATAAATAAAAAGCTATTAAATTACTAATTACACTTTAATTATTAATTAGAAACTACCTTAAAATATTTTGTTGATCTTATCGCCTATATGGTACCTTTAAAAAACAAAAACTGTAACACTAAATCAAATATTTTGAAATTCTAAAGCTTTTAAGATGTTTCAAAATTCTTTTGAACGCAACCTAGCCACAACTTAACATTAGTAATTATAAATTAAAAAAAAAAATTAAAACAAAATACCTTTCATACACATACATATACTTTACGTCTGGTCGTTTACCTAAGTAAATAGGATATTTAAGAGAGATATGATCAGAATACTCAGGTACCCGATAAGGGGAATTTTAAGGCCGACATATCCAGATATAAGAGATTTCTTAAACGATGCATTATGATACTCTGGACATATTTTATTAACAATTTTTAATTAAATTAAGCGGGGTTAGATTTGGGGTAAAACATTTGATCTAGTACATTTTGGAAAATCCAGTACAGAGTTGAATTCTTTAGGTCCTGGGAAGAAGTTTGAGTACCCACACTCTTATACTCGGACTCTTAAATAGCTATTTATAGCCATCCCCATATTCACTTTTTAGTATTTCCTTCTTTTTTATTCGAACTGAGGTACTAGATTTTGCGCACTCTAGATTGACTCTAACTCGGTAGAGTTATTTCCGATCGGAAAATAGACTTCGCTGTTTTCCTCAGCTCATTGCCAGCTACAATTTGTATAAGAAAATGTTTGTCTGCATACCTGTATGGTAGGGGGTAAGAACCCCCGGCGGGGGTACTGGTTTAAATACCGCATGTTGCAAATCAAGTTAACTGTCTCGCCTAGTACTATCGGGTGGTGAACTTTTAGTCCGATAGAGACAACTTTCTCGGACGTTTTTACCGACGGAAAACCCATTTTCATGCACTTGGGTCACATATATCCCAGCCACTACATTTCGCATATATTTTTGCAGTTCTTTCCTCCATGGCCATTAGTGCTCTGTTGTGAACATTTTTCTCATATGAAGTCATGTAAATTGTCAAGACTCACCAATTCTGCGGAACCAGGAGAAGTAGCAGCAGAGCCGAACTGGGAGTACGGGCGTTAGCCCGATGGACCGGTGGTCATGGATCCGGTGGTCTCCGGGCTATTCACGACCACAACACGTATTTACCATATATGTAACTCTGGTTATCGCTGCGGCTGCGGTGAAAAAAAAGCTCTGAGTTAAAACTACTCAGAAATGTCCCAAATGACAATAGTTGGTGGATGCTGCCAACATATTATAGTATTATGTTGCTTCAAAAGTATTCACATTTTTTAACGCATTTGGGATTATTTTTACCATCATAGGTACGAGTATCATTTTTATTTAGAAAAACGCATGGAAAAATATATGTTTTTAAAGTTTCGTACAGCAAAGGAAAAAGCGGATCGTACAGACGCTTTTCTCGAAAACGGTGCGACGTATGAATCTGAAATTGGCGAAATGTTAGATCTTTAAAACGCGTACCTACATGTATCGACAGGCAAACATTAAAATTTTGTTTTTAAATTTTTATGGTGGTTTGTTGGACCATCTAAAAAAAATGTTTTTGTATCTTTTGGGGTATCGTTTGAAAGACCTACTTCCAAGGACTCCAAAAAGAATTTCACAGGTTTAAATGAATTGCTTATAAAGACATAACCCAAAATGTGCGAAGAAATACCGCCCTCTCCCTCCCATATCTTCTGGGTTGCTAAAGCTAAAATATTGGTATTATTAGACTAAGTAGGTATTTAGTTATACAGGGTGTCCCATATGTGGTCTGGGACCCGAAGATAGACGAAAAAGCGCAATGCCAAACGATAATTACCTACTTTCTTGCACTTATTCAACTTTTTTGCTGGATATGATTAAGAAAAGGTGCAAGCCCCCCCCCCCTCCCCCCAACATATACATATAGAATTTTTTGCTTGGAGAATCATGAGCCATTCATAGCCGTGGATCTTAGACGACCTATGGGACACCTTGTAGATTACAGGACAACTGCCGCTTTTTTCGTCTTTCTGAAAAAAATGTTTTTTTGCGTTTATTTATAAGATTTATAAAACAACTCTTACTAATAAGACCAACCGTTATACAATTATTTACCGTCCGTCTGTTTGAATATTATTCAGTTATCATAAGCAAATTTGGATTAGATTTGGATATACTTGAATTCGGTTCATCGACTGTTCGTTGAGAAATTCTGCTACGGAACCGAAATTGCACGAGCCCGACTCGCTCTCAACAGAATTATTATTTTTTATCAATAGGGGGTTTAACAAGGTTTTAAATCGTTACCATACCTATGTGGAATAATATATTTGATGTTTTTATGATATTTATGTACATATGCACTATCCAATATTTTGCGTTATTGCGATTTTCTTTTTTTTTTCTTTTAAAACAAATTGTTTTTATTTCTAAATAAATCTTGAAGTAGAACTCTACACATGGTCAATAAAATAAAATGATTATAAAAGCAAATAATAAAAAATTCAACTTAAAAAATTAGGATCGATACGCCTTCTTTGGTCCTTTAATTCAAAAGGGAAGAAGAAGAAAGAATTAAGCAGCTGTCAATAAAATCAACTTCGATTGGAATAAATTGACATTCGTTTGTGCGTGAGGGCACAAGGGTAGTAGAATAATTCAATAGAAAAAAGTTAGACACTCAGACTATCTCTGATCAGAATTATCTTCTGTGATGGTGCGTGAGGGCACAAGAGTAGTAAAATGCTTGGTGGTAGTACGTGACAGCATAAGGGTAGCAAATTGCTGCTATAGAAAATAGGACGGTCAGGTTATCCCTGACCAGAATTATCTTCTGTATAAACGGAAAGGAAGCTCAGGTAATCCCTGACCAGAATTACTTTCTGTGGAAAAGGTAGGAAGCACGATTCTTTATAACTCAGATTAGCTCTGATACAGATCAAATCTGGCAAAAGAATGGTGCCATCTGCTGAATTTAGTCGGCTTTATGTAGCCGCAGTAACCAGTTAGGTATGTCTGTTTTGCTCTTGGTATGGCCCTAGCGACGTTTACTTGAATTTTGTTTGAGGTGAAAACAGCTGGCTGTCATAATGACATTTCATGACATTACAAGAAAAATTCACGGAGGTGCCTGTAATTTGGTGAGAATTTTGTTAATACGTTTTTATTTATTTGTTGTTTATGAGCCTCTATTTATTTTTTTTTTAGAGACGGAGATGTCCAGGGTGTTAAGGAGGGCTATATGGACAAAATCTGAGATTGCAGGATTGTTCTTAGATAAGTATTGTGTTGATACGATACTTTGCGTTTATATTTCTTGTATTTTAGGTAGATACATCGAGGGAATATGGTTCTGCTTGTTACATTAAAGCTGACAGCAGGAAATTCATCATGGGATCTTACATATATGTGAGGACTGAACACGCGGCCACAAAAGTACATTTCTGATTTGCAGAAATCAAAATACTTTTAATAATTTCATTAAAATTGGCACCGTCGTCCGTCAGTATGTTAACAATAAATTGATGTAAATTACTGCCAGGGTGAAGGCTTAGCATAACTGAAGAAAATACCCAAATATTAGGAAGTCTGAATTTTTCTATATTTGGTGAAGCATTATTTTTGTTACTATATTGGGTCATATGAGTAAATGAAAGAGAAATAAAAATGTCTTTCCTCAGTTCCTTCCTACACGAGTAAAACTTTTGGGCACTCGGATACTGTTTTCACAGAGAAAGCCTGTTTTAGTTGTAATGTTTTTGTGCATAAAACTTACAAATTGTTGAAATTGTTCATTTGTCAGGCGACTTCTCTTCGATTGGCAAAGATTTTAACATTGTTTTGGTCGGTTGAGTGAGAAAAATTCAATTTGACCCACACATATGTATGTATGTACTATATTGCATGCAAATATGATTTGCAAACAGAAAACTCTTTCTTGCTCTACTTGCGACTCTCGGTTCATTGGGACATTAATATAATTATTTAGGTTATTTACATGAGCAAAAAGTCATTTTTTTAGGGACCAACGGGGCTGGTTTGAAGCCATTTGCCCAGCCCGGCTCGAAGACCCAGTCCGGCCCTGAGTAGCAGAGTCCACTTTTCACCCAAGAAAGTCGCTCAAGTTACATCCGATAGCCAAAGATTTCCCCGATTAATTGAAATAAACATTGTTAATAAAATATGTTCAGAATATCATAAGCATCCTTTAAGACATCTTTCATGTCTGGAGGTGTCGGGCCTAAATTTGTATGAAAATTGGGCATTCCCCTTTCAAGAGTTAATTTCTATATGATTAGTAGTATACATAAAAAAACATTTTCGCAATGAAGACTTATTTACTTCTAAAGACGACCTCCCCCTTAATCAATTGAATTAAAACCAAAGAGAAACAAATGCGTCAGTCCACATTTTCATCCAAGTATGATAGTTGGATCTTAATCATCTTTTCAAATATTTTGTCGAATATTTGAAACCTAATTGGATGATAAGGATTAATATAATCCGTTAGTTTGCCAAGTTATAGGACTGCAATTACTTAATTTAGCATCTCTCCGTTGAGATGGAAAATATTTAAATTTGAAACAACAATTAAAAATCAAGGTAAAAATACCTAATACAACCTTCAGTAAAGCCTTGATACAATTTCCCGTACTGTTATCGATCCCGCTTCCTTTTCTCTGCCGAAGCTTTTTGATTACTAATCTTACTTGACTAAATTCTGAGTGAATTTCTTGGTGAGAAGAGGCCGCATTCACAACAAATTCAGTTGCCCTTTTCTGTTTCAGTTTTGTATTGCAAATCACTTAAGTCTTATGCTATGCTGTTGTTATTTGAGAAACAATTTACAAAAACTTCAGCTATTCTCAAATTTCTTATATTTTTGTTGCTTCATATTTAAGGTAAGTATTTGGAAAGCATGTGTTTTTTGTTTCCTACGAGTTTTGTCATATTCCAGAAAGGCTTATCAGTTAGTTAAACTTGCAAATTTATTATTTCAACCTTCTTCCTCATGGACCTCTCACTAGAAAACATCTTTTATATTAAAATAATTTTGTATGCTTTTATTTAAATCAGTTAAAAAAGATGCAGTCAAACATGTTTTGTAAAAACAATAAGCCATACTATTTCATCACACACACTATTCACATGTCCCCTCTCTCACTCTGTCGCTCTATAACAAGTATGACAATCAAAATGGGTTAACACTATTCACATGTCCCCTCTCTCACTCTGTCGCTCTATAACAAGTATGACAATCAAAATGGGTTAATTACCAGGAAGATACCATTCCTGTCTGTCTTGATATGTAATTTAAAGATTCATAAACATATTCATTTGGAGCAAACAAAAGTCATATCTGCTTGGAAACTAGGAAACAAGACTCACAGTCGGTTAATTTACCGAACCGTCAATCTCTCAAGTTTAAAGTGTTATGTCTTAATCAGAAAATTGCTCCCCTGTGTAATCTCAAGTAATTGCAATGTAATTCTAATCGACAGGCATAGCAGGAAGACAATTGCTTGCTGCCGTTGCTGCTATGCTGGTATATGTACTGCTCTAACTCACAATCCCCATTGTCAACACGATGCGGCACTGACACCCTCAATCCCACTCCCACACAAGTTAAAGGAGAAGTATACCGGCTCTAGAACTCGCTCGTTTCTAATTTGATCTGATAACGTAATTTGTCCCAGTGACAGTTCTTAACGTCTTATCGAGGTGGAATTGCAACAAACAACATATTTTCTCCAAGTTTTGATATTAAAAGGAAAAATGAGCAATAAAAACCCACAAAGAAATAGGACTCAGAACCATTCTCGGGTAAACATGGGAGCGCACAAACACGGCCATGCCAGCTAGTGCTTTTTGCAATCGGATCTAGACAGGCGGAAAATGGTGTTGCCTTGTCAATATGTACACGTCATGCGGTGGGAAAAAAGATGAAACGAGCAAGCAGTGTGCAAACAAGTCCTGTGGAAAAGGTTTCGTCTCTGAGGTATTGCCCAAAGAAATACACAAGGCCCCCAGAGAGACGCTTCTATAATGATATTCACAGAGACATATCCTTGCACAAACTGCAAACTGCACATTTCATAGACAGAGAGCCGCGCGTTTTAAGGCGAATACAACAAGCACAAACCAACAAAACCCAGTCGGGGGGCGACTGATGTTTGTAGAACTTCTTTTGTTAAAAGAAGGACGAAATGCACAGAGCCTCTATACTCCATCCATTCAAATTACTTTTTGCAGTTAGCTAGTACGCTGGCTGCTATAACATTTGGAGGCTCTATGTTTTCTGGAATATTTTAGATTTTAAAACAACACAAATATTTGCCTTCCAGATTTCCAGCTACGCCCGCACAATAATTGTTTGAAGTTCTTTCTGTTTCATGTCCTTTCAAATTCGTGAAACAAAATGTTGAACAGGAAATTACTTGTTAATGCAGCAATAGGACAGTCAGCAGAAGTTCTGACGTGCCCTTAACTTCTCGAAAATAATTGGATTTCCTTCCTCGGCGGAATTTTATAATTTGCTCTTCATTCATTTCCTTTCACAGGGCAATAATGCACCTTCAGGTGAACGTGAAATGGCTAGCCACAGTATGGGCACAGAAAAAAAAAATAAAAATAAATAAAAAGAATAAAACAAAAAATTTCAATCATTCTTCTTCTTGTAAATAATTTGAGGAATTTGTTACCAACATTTTTATAAAAAGAAAGTTCAAATAAAACAGATAGTGTCCGTCCGCAAAGATGGAAAGCCTCACTCACTAAGCAAATTGAAGGTAAAAGAATCATCAGCTGGGTGGAAGCATTCAGAAGATGGACATTCTATTTTTTTTTCGGTTTTTCTTTCTTTTAGCAAAAGTCTTTAGGTATTTCTCACACTACACAAAAAAGAACTTATCTACCTCTCATAGTACATACATCCAGACATTTCTTAAAGAAAATAAACGATAGCGGGTGAATGAATTCATCTGAAAAAAATATTATCTGGATCGGCGTAGAAATTCGTAGATGGAATGGAAATTAAATAACGCGAATTTTAAAAATAGTTAAGAATGTAAGATTTGCCTAACTAAGAATATTACCGTAGCCTTAACTCCAAATGTTAATTGGACGCAAAAACAGTAATTGCTTATTATGCACGAAATAATTATAAGGTGAGAAAAAGTGTCTTGATAGCTCACCGGGTCTCCACTTCTTCTAAACATGTTTACCTACATTAGGTGGTTGTTATACCGCAGATGGCATACGGTGTACTAAGTTAGTCATTCCGTTTATAATACTCACAAATAATGCTAGTAGAGCAACATTATTTTGATTTTTGCTTGTCCGTCAGTCGAGCAACTCCTTCGAAGGGTTGCCATACAAAAATTTCGTTTTTCACTATACATTTTGAGACTGCTTGAGAACGCAACAACATATAGAACTGAAATTGGGTATGGGTTGGTACTTTCAATTTCAATTCAATTCAATTTATTTACAAGCTGATAATGTACGCAAGATTACAATCTTATAAATGTACGTGATAAATTATAAGGTTACAAAAAGAAAATACTTGAGTCCATATAAGAAAAACGATCAAAAATGAGCATAATAAAATATTGGAAAATCAGGCCAATAAGTAGCAACATTAATCTTAAATGATACAATATGTATATATGAAAAAAAAAGAAAATATAGAAAAGTACATAACAGAAGTAATCCCATGTAAGCTAATATCTAATAAATAACGGAGCTAACTAAATTTTTAAAACTATCAAAGGCCCACACTCTGTACATTGTATGGCAAATTATTCCAAACTCGCGCTATTTGCACAAAGTAAGAGCCTTTCTGAACTCGCCTGTTATGTCGAGGAATCAAAATGTTATGATGCCGCGATGCAGAAACTGAATCTGGTTAGTTAGATAGTTCGGTTTACCACGACTTATGAGCCTATGGTGGAACAATAGAGATTTACGTGTGTTGCCCTCTGGAGGCCAACCAAGTAGAATAGACTTAAACTGAGAAACTTGATCGAACCTCCGAAGACCAAAAACGAATCTAACACATCTGTTAAAGGCAACATTCAACCTAAGCAAGCATACAGAGTCTAATTTATAATAGATTAAACTGCCATGAGAGAAGTGGGGTAAAATCAGAGCCTTGATCAGTTTCATCTTAATGCTTGTACTCAAGATTTGAGCTGACAGCCACAGTCTCCGTAAACCGCCATAAACTTTGCCAACAATAGCTGCAATATGATCGCAGCACGTCAATCCCAGATTAGTAATGGTTTCTACAATCGGCAGCGCTTGTCCTGCAAGTAATACTAGAGGGATAGGTGTTAATACAGTACTGTGATATAATACAAGACATTGAAATTTTCCAGAGTTTAGAGAAAGTTGGTTGTGTAGCGACCAATTATTTTACTCTGTCCAAATCATCATTTATCCGAGCCATACAGTCCTCCATAAGCCCAATAGGCTTGCTGTAGTATAACTGAACATCGTCGGCATAGATGTGGGTGTTAACATCGAGAACGATATTGGGTAAATCATTTATGAACATACTAAATAATAAGGGCCCTAGAACAGATCCTTGAGGTACCCCATAGTGCAATGGTAATATGTCAGAGTGCAAATCATTTACATAAACTTGCTGAAATCTCCCATCAAGAAAGCATCCAATCAAATTAGTTGCTGAGGCCGAGAACTCAAAAATTGACAGCTTATTTAGCAGTATTCGATTGTTAACGCTATCAAAGGCCTTTGAGAAATCCAGCATTACAAGGATACCGACCTCATCATTATCCACGCTTCTTCTCAGATCCGATGTTACCTTCACCAAAGCTGTCTCACAACTATGATTCTGTCTGAAACCGGATTGCCAACATGATAACAAATTGTTATTTTCAATATATTTGTGAATCTGATTGCAAATCACCTTTTCAAGAACTTTAGAGAGAGAAAACACAGAATGCTAATGGGGCGAAAGTCTGCAGAACTACTAACCATCTTTTTCTTCGGAAAAGGCAATACTTTAGCCAATTTCCATTTTGATGGGAAAACAGACTGAATCAAACAAGAATTAAATACATACAAAATATTATTTTGTCCGATGTAAGGCATTAGGATCTAAACAAACTTTGGTGAGACGTTGTCCGGTCCAGTAGTATCCGATTTAATAGAGTATAGGGCGCCAATAAGCTCATCATAGTCAATACAGCGTAAGGCGAATAAACTATTACGGGTTTGTTGCGAACTACTGATAGACACTGTAACATTATTTAAGGCTGATTGATTCGGAACAGTAGAGGCAAAAAATCGATTTAAATCATAGCAAGAGCAAATGAACTAAATCAGGCTACTCTTTCTTGGTGTTGCCATACAAAAATTATGGTTTTCATTATATATTTGGCGACTGCCTGAGAACATGTCGACGTAGAGAGCTGATATTTAGTACATGGCATATTCATAGAAGTAGTAAGTCAAACTTCAAAAATGAACAAAATCGGGCAACCGCTTTTTGGTAGTGCCATACAAAACTTCATGCATTCACTTTATTTAAATTTTATGTTCATCTTGTGTATAATATTATTGGTCTTGGAGTAATTACAACATTTCTCTTGTTGCTTAATTAAATTAAAATGGATAAGCATCTACATTCATTGTGTTATCTTTCAATAAAATTTGGTCCAAGTTATGCGATGCGGGATACTTTGACATTAAAATGACTCGAGAGCGCATTGGCCAACCATATACTTTAGGATATCTCGAAATAATGGTGCGAATTTATAAGGAAGAAAGATTTGTCTTTTGTATTATTTTCCTCTTCCTCTATAAATTTGAGAGCTCCACACAGAGCCTCATATTTAGAGGTATTTTTTAAATAAGTTTTTCGTCCATCTTTGGAAATATTTTTCAGATATATAGATTTGTTGATTTATATGATTTAACTCAAATTAGTATTTATATATTAAGGATATAATGACCACAAACAAAATTAATTGAAATGAACATTTTTTAAATAAAATTCTACTTTGTGTAAAATGGAATGGTCTCGGAGTCTTAGATCGTACAATTTAGGACTAGGATTAGTTTTACTAGTTTATCTACGTAGAGCTAATATGAAGTGGTCTAAACAAGCGAACTACGACAAATCAATCCTACTTTGAATTGGTATCTGAAACGTTATTGCACCCTATAGAAATTGTTTTTATAGGTAGACATAACCTCATATAATCTCTGTTAATGAACACACAGGTATTCAAGTTTATAAACACTTGAATACCTGTGTGTTCATTAAAAGAGATAATTTTTATTTTATTTTAATGACAATGAATGGAAAACCCCAGGTAAACCTAGGGCAGCCTAGGGCTACACTAACTTGTTTTTTGAAAAGTCTAGGGCTACCCCGAACTTACACTAAAAATGTCGGGGGGGGCGGGATATTTTGACATTTGTCACTTTAGAGCTGTCAGTTGAAATTTTTTTCCGATTGGGGCAATTAAATTACTTCTTGGGCAAAAATTAGAACAAAAGAAGAAATAGAAAAATAGCTAGAGCAGATTTTGTTTGTGTTCACCAATTTTATAACTAACTTTTCAAAATTAATTATACTCAGTAGATTTGTCAGAGAAATGTCATTTACCCTAGGTAAATATTGGAGATTTGTGTGTTCATCGAACAAACTAATTATTTCTCATTTTCCTCGTGAAGTAGTTGGCACAAGGTACAGAGAATACAAGAAATTCTCATTAAGTTGTAACGTAATTTCTAATTCCACCAAATTAGATAATACTGCAGGAGAATTAACTACTAAATCTTATGTAATGTACAAATCGCAGCAATTGCATTCAGATGGAAAATTGACCACTTACAAATTATCCAAATACAACAACTCAAAAATTGGGATCGTTCGATGTTTTTTGCTTTGTCGATTGGTTTTGTAATCATATATTGACTTAACGAAAAAGAAAATCGGATAAATGGTAATTCACATAATGGAATCTTTTCCACAATACAAAGAAAGATTCAATTAGGCTTTTACGGATCACCTATAGAGATGTAAAAAAGAGAGAGTAATTATCTTAAAAAGAAAATCTTAAGTTCTACCATTCAAATGATCATTAATCAATTCTACATCAACAGAGACCTTTTGATGCTAATAATTTTATTCCTTGCTCTTGTGGACTACTGACAGTTGACAAAATTCAAATATGGAATGCGCTACAGGGAATTTCTCAAAACATTATGGAATTGATTAATGGTTGTTTCGTCTAGAAGGACCTATTCATAACTAAAGAGGTACCGGATCAGAAATAACAAGACCCATGACAGATTTGTTTTTTAAATTCAAATTTTTTATTCACTCAAAAAGTTTTATAACTTAGGCTGCTGGAATGATTAAGGATCTTAAGAGTGATAGCCGTATGTTAAAAGGCGTAAAGTAGGTGGAGTAATACAATAGCTGCAGCATATTATATTCTCGCCCAGAAACATCTTTTATGTGGTCATTACATGTCAGAGTATGGTTGAAAATAACGCCACGATTTCTCACCGTCGTATTTCGTATTGTAACGTTGAGTTCCCTAAATTGATGCGAGAGAAACATGACGTATCCAATATGTTCTAGTGAATAATCAAACACTTGCACTTCTCAGTACTTAGATTCAATTTACTAGATACGCACCAAGAGAGTATTGCCATCTTCTATGAGTGTCAGAGGCGGAGAGATACAAATCTGTACGTCGTCAACATACAGATGCATATTAACGTGACTGATAACCTTAGTTATATCATTATTATATATAGAAAATAGTGGAGGTGCGAGGATTGAGCCCTGGGACACGCCTCTTTTATTACATAAAAACTCTAAAAAATGTTCACCTATATTCACCTTTTAAGATAGAATCACTAAAAATTGTTTAATAAAGTTAACCGATCTGCAACTAAACCTAAATTTCGATCTTAGTTTGCCACTTTATCAAAGACTTTTAAAAAATACTTCATCATTAGCAATGTTACACCGAAGATCATTAGTTATATTGAGCAACACTGTGATAGAACTGTGTATAGTTCGAAATCCGGATTGTAATGCTGTGATACTCAAGGCAACCCGTCATTTGCTCAGCCGTGACTCTCTCCAAACTCTTAGATAAACAAGATAATACACTGATTGAGACAAACCTTATCTTTCTTGGGTATGGGGATAATATTCGCTTGCTTCCATCTTGGTGGGAATTGAGACCTTAGTTTCAAAAATTTTAATATTACATTGCCATTACTAGTTCCAATCGAGTCGGGGAACATTAAAGTCACAGAATCCAGAATGTTTCAGCTTGAGGACTGGAGGAAATAATTATTGCATTCATGTTGATCAAGACTTAATGAATCCTTACCGGATTTGAGAATATCGCATTCTTTTAAGATTTTCCATAAAACTCTTGGTGGTAAATTGTGATCTAATTTAGTGGCATAATAGTTCGATTTGACAACAACAACAAAAATGATAAAAAAAAGCAAATAAAAAATATGTATTGATTTCACCAAATTGAAAACCACTATATTAGTAATTTGCCTCTCTTTTTTTTATACCATGGAAATGCGGTCGGCTTCAATTCTGCCTATAGAAAAAAGCCAGGAATTAATATTCCCCAACAAGATAAAATACTGAAAAAAAAGGGTTGAGTTTATAAAGACTAGACTCGGTTCAGATCAACGAGCTGTCTTTAGCGATTGCTGCTCTGTGTGCAATGCTGATTGTGAGATGAAATGCTCTATATATGTGTTTAGACATTTGGCATGGAAATGCAACCACCTATGTATAGACATTAAACGTATTTGGTAGGATTTGAATGTTCTTCCAGCTAACGGTGTGCTGCAGTACACAATGTATCTTTTCGCAATGAAAATATATGGTACGGTATAGGTTCAATTCTCCTAGTATTTATTTTCAAGGTCAACTTGCTTCAGTACTGCCGATCCGTCTGGTCCGAGTATTCAGATCGCAAGACTACTCATTCCAATCAAGTCAAGTTAAAGTTGTTTCACACGCGATTTACAAAAAAAAACGAATTATGACGATTTTAAATCAAACCGTCTTCCGGGATATTTGGAAAGATTTTACGAAAAGAAACTCATTTTCGCTTAAGTTTCACTAATGAATTTAATAAACTTTCCACTTTACTGTGATTATCACAGTTTGTTGGACAACGGAAAGCTGTATTCTTGTCTGTTGTCTTGCAATTATGGGGTGTGTCTGGATATAATGGAATAAGGATGTTGTATGAGTGCGGAATTTAGCGTAATGTAACTTGTTATGGGTTAATGTCTGGCATCTCTTCTGTGAATTATTCCTAAATGGTCCCGCGTTCGTAAGTCCCACTATCGTGAAGCAGCACCAATCATACTAATATGTTCCGTCCAGAACGATGTTGTATCCAATTCATGGTGATGGTTTCCCGAGGTGATAAATAGTGGAAGATTTTTACCCTAATTTCCGTTGAATGCTGAATAATGAGGGAGTTTTGATGTTGAGCGATCTTCTCAATTTATTTGACCCCAAGGGTTAGGAGGTAGTCCTCGGAGTGAGTGATTCTTACACTATTACACCAAAAGGTTTTGGCAAATTACCATCCGTCGGGTCTCTTGTACAGTCCTGTACTGGCCCAGAGGAACCTTATTTTAAGCATGCTAATTTTCTTCATATATAGGTTGGTGAAATGGTGTGCCAGATAGGGAAGCAATACCAATTGTAACGTAATTTCCTTAAATGAAAATTGATCCGGCCGAGCGGTAAGAGAGGGAGCAATTCTTCTCCAATATTTGGAGTGAAATGGAGAGTACAAAATCTTAGGTTTCTCAAACTAGGGATAGTCGTACTACTTGAGCTTTCGCTGTTATAAAATAGTCTACTTGAGTCAGTTCGAATTGCGTAGGCACTTTTTCGTCTAATAGGTCGACCTGAAAGCTCTCTAAGTTTTGCTGGGCAGTGTCGTTGACTTCTTCTGTGCCCTCGCTAAAAGCCCTTACTTAAACGAAAGTCGAAACTTGACGAAGAACTTTACGTAAACTCAACGAGTTGAGCTGAATAGTCAACTGTCAAAATAAAACCTACGGTCTTATTTACATTTTCTGTTTATTGAGTGGTTGCCGGAAGGAAAATCGTAGAACTTTGGGTAATGATAACATGGCTGAAAGGATTACCTTAAAAGTGGAATAAGTCGGTTCGCGCAACTTAATTAGTGAAAGTGCCGGCGGTTTGATAACACTAAGTGAGGTTAAACGGTTAATACGAGGAATTTGGGCTCGGGGGTTCTCTGCTGGATAATCTGTGAGATCGATGCAGGTTGTCTGTGGAGACTCCCCAGGAACACTTCCTTGATGTCTTCAGTTGAAGTCGAGTTCATTAGTTACCAGTGTAATTCGTGTTAATTCTTCTAAGTGATTTCCTTAAAACTTTGCTTAACATAGATCGACTGAGGCGGTGTTGAAATGCATGAACTCGTACTGACAATTTGTTGTGCGTGTAGGACTGCGGTCTTATGTTTTAGTCCAATTTCGATGGCAGTGACGTCATTCTTATATCTATCTCAATTTAATTTCTTAGCTAAGAACTTCATATCAGAATTCTGTTTCATTTACAGGAGCTCTGTACGATAATACGGAGATAGTGGTAATTCTCCATCTCGACCTGATTTCAACAATAGGAGCTTTGTTCTTACACAACGAAGAGCCGCAGAGATGGTTCTATATGTACCTCAATCTGATTTCGATAATTGGATCCTCTGATGAAAATGTAATACAGTTGAGACACTTCGGTGTCTCGATGAAGTTTTATTATTCGGAACTTTGTTCTTATACAACGTAGAGTAGCAGCGATAGCTCTGTAGCTCAATCTGATTGTAATAATCGGAACTCCTTGTAAAATGTAGAATAGTGGTTCTAATTTGATATCGCAATTTGATCTCAATTAGAAAAACTTCCTACTAAGATGTAGAATAGTAGGGTTAATTTCGTAACTAAATTCGATCTCATTTATAAAAACTTTTTGCGAAAAGGTAGAGTAATAGCGCGAATTTTATATTCCAATTTGATTTCAATTATTAGAGCATTTAACAAAGTAGAGTAGAGTAATAGTGCTATTTTATGTTTCAATTTGATTTGGATTATTAGAACTTGCTAGAATTGGGCAGATGAGATGCTTATATATCAGCTTCTGATACCAGAGTGAAGTAGGGAGTAAGCATAGTTAGTTTTCCTCATGGTCAGTTTGGCGTGATTGTTGAATTTCAACAGATTACTGAAAGAGACGCAGATATTTGGTGTTTCTTGTAGGCTGAAAATTCTCGTTATTGACTTCAATTTCGATGTTGCCGACGCATGTGGCAATATTGAGTCTACACCTAGTTTGAGGACCTGCCACTCCACTTTGTTAGCTGCAAAGTTGGTTGATATGGAGACGCCATATGTTTGGGAGTCATCAGCACATAGGAGTGTATTATTGGGGTTTAAGTCGTTGGTAGACTGATCATAGGTATAAAAATTGAAGAGATTTGGTACGAGGATCGAACCTTGGGGCACACCATCACTGACTGATGTTGACTTGGCGTTATCGAGCTCTAGTAGAAATTTCGTGATGAAAAAATGCTATGAATAACCCTAATAAGATAGGGCGGGAGCTTGAGTACTATAATTTTGACAACTAGCCTGTTGGTCCAAACTGAGTGAAAAGTGGAGTGCTGGGACTTGAAGTCGAACTGAGTGCTCCACCTGACGTTTAGGTCGAGGCAGGTATCCTGAGTTTTCTGGCGTACTATTTTCTCGAAAAGTTTACCAAGGTTGGACAGAAAAGAGATTGGGCGGAACTTGCAAAGGTTTTTCGAGTTTCGTTTTTTGAGAAATGACACTATACGCGCGTTTTTCAGATACCTGGGAAGGAAGAGTTATTGAGGCAATTGTTGAAAATTATATGCGAATTTCCAGCACTCTATTTATAATATGTGAAATGGATGGGATAAGCAGAGTTTTAGATAAAAATCTAGCAACGGATGTGTGCGTAAGGTTTGGCGGTGTCTATCTTTGCCATGTAAAAAGCGAGAACGCTAGTCATAATAACTTTAATGATTAAAAATTCAACTGTTGCTCCCGTAAGGGTGGTACATTTGGTAAGTTGTTTTTTGTTATTTTGTGTTGCCGATGTAAATAATTTGTTATTCTCCTTTTTTTAGTTTTCAGTTTTTTCGAAGTAGGATTCTACGAGCTGGTGAGTTTATTTTTATATTAAATTCTCAACTTATGTTTGATCTGAGTGTTTCATTTGCTTACTTTATTTGATTTTGGTTTGCTTTTAGTTTAAGTGTATTAACGCGGTACACCAATGGTCTTCAAAAAATGAGTGATGTGCAAACAAATTGGGCATTTATTTATTTAATTATTTATTGTCTCTAAATTTAGCCATACTCGAGTAATCATTGATGAAAACGAGGAAAACGTACGCTGAACATTCCAAGTTACTAAGATCATATCGCACTAGATACTCAGTCCATAAATAGACTTGGATTGCTGGACAGCAGACGACATTTTAAGGAATTATAATTTTGGGGTCGACATAATAGGGCAGTCTTTGGTCTCAGTGTCAAGGGTCACAAGTCTTATGTATCTCCTAAGCGCCACAAGTTAAAGCAGAGTATATTGACGTCAGTATTTTAATTTCATACTCTAGACACTATTGTACACAAATAAATTCAATACATTACTAATTATGATAATTTTTTAATTAAATCAATCAAACAATTTTTTTTTGTGTGATCAAAAAGAACAGATTCGAATCTATAGAATTGCTAAAGCGTCGAAAACTCTCGTTCACTAATGTAATTTGTAATTTCAAATATTTAGAATTGTTGAATGATTATTTTCATACTTATGCTATATTGGTATACAGATTTATTCCGCCTGTATAATCAAAGTGAAAGGCATGGAATGGACCAGAAAAAAAAACATAATATACACGAAAAGTATGAAGCAAGACATAAATATAGGCACCCATCCAGGCAATTATTTCCGCCCTTTCTGTTAAATCGTTTCATGTTTGTCATATTATCGAGCAGAGCAGATTCAATTGGACTTATGTTTCACAGTTGATCGGATCCGAAAGCGGATGGAAAATTTATATGGAGGATGTTGTTGGGACCCACTCGTATATATTCCAGTACTGGGAATTCAACAGGGCTGCCAGTTATTTACAAGGGCACTTGTGCCAGGCAACGAGTGCAATCAAACATATCCTCTCCCACAGTAGCTCGTCTGGAATGGTATAACTACTCTCGACTAATATTATGCTCGAAATCATTTGAGACCTTTTCGGCTCCAAAACGTGTGTTTACATGTACTACAGAGTTTACTTTTACAGAAGTATGTAAACATTCGTTTCTGTTCATCGCATACGAAAATTCTTGGAATGGGAATGGTTTGCTTTCTGATGCGAAAAGTATCTTAATGGATATATATTTAAGATGGTACACTATATATATATAGATTTGGATGGATGACATACATATATGTATAATAAAGTATAGAAGAGCCGGTATAACAGCTTGAGAAGACTGTAGAGACAACACTCCATCTAGAATATGTGTCTAAAGTATGAAATACAGACTAATATCATAACTTTGTAATATTTATTCGGGTCTGTTTTAATAACGTTGGAAATCCGAGATAAAATAATGCCTTGAGGATAGCATCTCCGGATGGATTATTGATACTGGTCATTTAAACATGATCATGACGACGTTTTCTTATACGCTTTTGTCCGTTATGCCATAGCGATAATCAAATGCCTTTGGCTTCTTTGATCCCTGCTCTCAGTTACAGTATGAGCTATGTAAGGATATGGAATAGGGATTCTATGGATTTCATAGATTTCAGCCATTGGATTTATTTACACACGAACAAATTAATTTACTAAGAAGATTATCGACCAAGAGAAAATTATGACCGGCTTCCTATAAGTCATCCAATATCTTTATGGGTTAATTGACAAATATTTAATCTTCACGAGGGTGAGATGAAAATTATAAGACTCTGCACTGGTATTTAATGGTTTTCTGCAGATTAATGATTTGCTAAATAAAATTGGGGTTTTAAGTTGCCACTTTTATGCTTTAATGGTGTTGGTATATGATTTGTGATTTGCGCACCAAATAGAAGAGTGTCCTTCGAAATTTGCAGAAATAAAACTTGGTAAGTATTGAATTAGCAGTCATGAGAAAACAGGGAAACCCTTCTTGCATATAAGAGCATTAAATAGCGAAATGCTGTTGTTTTCTCCTCACTCACTGTATCTGAAGGGCACCTTCTTTGCCTGAGTAAGAAAGAGGTAATAAACCAAGGGGAGATCGTTACCATAAAGACCAATAAGAAAGTGCTAACTGTCGGTATGGTAAAAAGTAAAGGGGAATGCCGTTCTCATAATAATTACGTCGCTGCATGCTAAACTTCACCCTAAATTAGATGATTAGTCTATAAATAAGTAGACACCAAGAATAACCCTAGTCTAGTGTAGGAGGATGGTGCCAAGAAGAAAGCAGATCAGAACACTACAGAACATCGTGGCGAGTTGATCTTGCATTGGAATCTTGTCATTCAAGGAAACGAAAGTTGACCTCGAATTTAAAAACTAATTTTTAAGGAATAAATAGAGCAGGAAAAGGGAGTAGTTTTTAATATCATATGAAATTTTGCATTCTATAGAATATTGTTTAAAAACCACATGGGCTAAAGGTGTAAAGCTGCGGAGCCCAATTGGTACAAAAGCAGTAATAGTATGTAGGTACTAAATCGGTTGCCGTTACTAAAAAAAAGATATACATTGAAACTGTAATATCAATTAGTTAAAGTGACTTGCATCCAAAAATCCCTGTCAAATATTCTGTTTATGTTTCGTTACTATTCAATGTGTTCAGATTTAAAGGAATGGGATATGCAAAACATAGGAGGAGTATAATTCGTGTTTTCGATGGTAGGAGCGTTTTGTAATTTTTGATTTATTTTACATCAACACTCTCGCATTATAAATTCTTATATAAATATTTTAGGCAGCAAATAAAATCATCTAAAATAAATACCAAATCAGCTGTCCACACCCAATTCGTCGAAGGTTATAGTTTATCAAGGTCAAAAATTTAAAATTTTTAATTTTATTCAATCATATCTCATGCATTTGCACATATTTTTACCTATGTATATGGAACCATCTTTTTTTACCTTTTTAGATGAACTTGTTTCTACTATACCGAATTAATTTTACTCTTCTAACTCTAAATTCGCACCACAAAATGAATAATAAACACAAGTTTGTCTCAAAAACATTTATAAAGGTAGAGTCAAAATCATTGGTGAAAAAAGATCTTCCGAAAAACAAGGCGCATAGAGATGAAGCATTTCACCCACTTCTCTTTAAACAAAGTTATGCTAATTAATGAAATGTGGCGAATGTTTAATTTAAATTTTTCGGAAATCACATATTTCTTGCACTTACTGTTATGATTTTAAATTTTACGAAATTAAAGAGCAGAATCAAGACCAAACTGAGCTTCACACATCTATGTACATAGATGCGTTCACTTTGGTTGAAATTTGGAATTGAATGCGAATTCAGATTAATTGACAGATCTTTGAACATGTTTCCATTAAACTTAGATTTGTTCATAAAATTTTGTAAAAGGTAGACCTTCTCAAAAAATAGAAGAAAGACTGTGAGATTTGCATAAAAAAAGAGGACGGAACGGTCATTTTGAGTGACCACTTATGTTCAAGAGCACAATGGCTTTGATCAATGATCTAAGTACATAATTATTAAGACAACGGATTTTTTAGATATTTTTTCATGAAAACACCGATCAAAATACGTAAAAAATCGGCTGTAAACTCATCCTAATTATTAAGAAAACAATTTTTACTCCTTTTTATTATTAATTTGTGTATTAAAAAAAATAAAAGAGATTACCTTTATAAAAAGTTTAAAATTGTGCGATTTTTTACAATTTTGCATATGCATACCTGAAACTGCTATAGGTGTATAATTTTTTTCCTTAGCAATAAGCTCTAAAAAATATTAATAGTAACAAAATAGGAAGTCTGTACATAAATCGAAATATGCATTAATAATTCAACTCTAAATTTGGGTAGCATTCAAAACGACCCCTTCGGTTTTTCTAGTGTTAAGAGGACAAAGCACGGCTATTTTTACATCCGTATGTACTTTAGAAAAAGTTTTAGTACTTTCTTTCCAACGAAAAAAATACTTGTAAATATTTCTAAAAATGTAAATAATAAGATTAATAAAAAAGAAGATAGAGAAAATTCGTGTAATATAGAATACAAAGGTTTCTCTTCGGTAATGTGTTGTTCGCAAGCTAGAATATCATAAACGACCTCAGAAAGCTCTGAAGGTCCTTAAGTACGTGTCGCTCACCTGTCGGCATAATAGTAGCTATTTTTGATATATGACCGACCCCAATAAACATACTGTTTTTTACCATTATCTCACAATACCCGATATAAAATTTTAGTATTGAATTTAAAATTTGATTCCCCCCCCCCCCTACTCCATATTACGCGACTATCTCATAACACCATTCCAAACATGTTTTATATATGTTCAATTTTCTTGCATTCAAATCTAAATGGTGTTCCATATTACATTAAACCGAAGTTTTAAGCCGTTAAAGAGTTATTACCTTACAACCTGTTCAGGTCATACCGAAATTAGTTGATATTTTTTTTTCAAATAATGTATTTTCAGTCACTAACGGAACCAGTTACCTTTGAGAGTAGGTTTGAGAATAGGCTAAGAGCTATTAACTCTTTAACGGCTACAGATCTCACATAGATGTAATAGGTAAAATTAAAGATAAGAGTCCAGAGTCTACAGCTTTTATAAAAAAAAAGTTCTGTTAATAATCTTTTTGTAAACAAAAAAATATTTGAAAAAAAAAGGTAAAATAATCTGAAATTTTCAGTTTAGACCACAATAAGTCCTAATATGAGAGGAACCGGGTTGGCCAGTTGTTGGAAAGGCCATAAAGCTCTGCATAGAATGAGCTACAACGGTACGCCCTGTACTTTTTAAGATGCATAGCGTTTTGTGAAAAACTAGCTTCTTTTATTAATCACCCCCCCCCCCCTCCAACGATACAATTTTTAGTTTGGCTAGGTGAGTGCTATCACCTCCTGCTCGACTGACCACCATGGAGGGACCATCCTGCTTACAGGATATTTCACTATCGGTCTGCGTAACTCAAGCGTTTGACAGCTGAGATGCAGACAATCAGAAAATTATATGGTGAAGAGTGGTAAGACGCGTCGTTTCGGCGGTAGGGGGTTTGAGATATTTAGTACTTTTACTCTTTACACCTTGTATCTGTCTTGAGACAGACGCTATCAAGGTGAGATTCATCTCAGATGATGTTTTTTAATGTTGCGTGGAATTGCATACAATTAGGCGTAATTTATATCGTCAGTAGCAAAATTATTGAAATAATGCATCACAAAAACTAGTTTATCTAAAAAAGTTTAGGTATGCACATGTACATAGTCAAATTAAAGATAACATTCAAACTGTATAGTTATCATACTTATTTGGCGGGAAAATCGGTAAAATTTGAAAAAATTAGGAATTTTTTTCCAATTGAATTTGACGTCCAAGAACTTCCGAAGGAAGATGACAGGAAAGCTGATTCATTGGTAAGCTAAGACGAACTGCTATCATCTTAGATAAATCTCTCACCTTCAAAGGGTGTATATCGAGAAAGTTGCAGGTAAAAAGTACTAAAAACCGTATACCTCCCTCCCGCCGAAACGACGCGTCTTACACCCCCCTCCGACCAACCACACCACCTGAACAATAAAATTGTTTGGTTGGCTTGGTTGTCTCCAGTTCAGCTATCAAACTCTTGAGTTATGCGGCCCAATTATGAAACACTCTAGTTACCTACTTACAGATGAGAGACAAAACTTTTGTAAACTAGATCACTTTTGGTTTATAATAACCATGACTCGCAGCTATCTTTTGCTGCTTGGACTAAGTAAAGATAAACGGATTTTCAATTTTTAAACTATTTTTTTGTTCTATTATTTCAAAGAATAAAATGCAACTATTAGACATTGGTAGTTTCGGTTTAAAGTAACTTATAATAGGAACTTAGCTTGAATGCAATCCTATGAAAGAGTTCATCATATATGATGTGGTACAATAGATTGGACAGACGTTCAAAAAGTTAACTAATTTCTGAAAATGTAATTTTTAAAAAACACAAGAATATATCCCCTTCACAAGAAAATTTCACTAGGACAGTTTTTTTTCCGAGCTCAGCGCCACACAGCGATTGACCCAACAAATGTAGATTGAGATCTTTCGTATCGAGATATTCAAATACCGTCATATATCTGGAACAACTGCATTTTTTTATGTCCATTGGAGATTTGGAGATAAATTCCTGAACAATCCCCCCCCCCCCCCCCCCCTCATTAGGATATATTTCAAGACCTCCCTTACAGTTTTGGGATTTTTCAAGAGTGTGACAGAGAAAAAATAAGCTTAAAAGTAGCAACAACGACATTCTTTTAACGCTACAGATCCACACATTCACCTTAAAAAGAAGAGATAATTCCAAGAACATGAAATATAACAAAAAGAAAAAAATCCATAGTCCTAAAACAATCCAACACATACGAAGTTGGTGATGACACTGAAGAAGAAATAAATTAAGATTCTGAAACCAGATCAGAGATTTCAGAGCTTGATGAACAAAAGATCTTTTGCTGCAATAAAACATGGGAAGAAAGCGGTTATGTTCTGGCAAAAATATATTTTTTAAATGCGATTGGATCTTCAGTCGATCATATCAAAATAAGTTTTCTTAACAAGTGGGAAGAGGTGTTCATTATGTCCGATGGTCCTTACACATTTCACAATTTGCCGGATTAACCATGTTTACCTTTCGTCAGTCAAAGACAGGTAAAAAGTCGTTATATTCTTTTCTTATCTTATATTATTGGATACCTACATAGGTTTCCAAAACTTATGAAATTCCTTACTATACTTTTTAACAGACTCAACACTATTCCGTTTTTTTCCTAGCATTCCTCTCAACGTTCTTAATAAAATTAACCTAAAATTATTTTATAATTATCAGTATCCTTTAAATTGCCACAATTTCAACTATTTAACTTTTACCCCATACTATTGAAGAAGGGTAAAACGAAGGCAGGCCTGTTCATATCCTATTATCACCTGTCTAGAAGCCTCTTTAAATAGAGATTTGAAAAGCACTTAAATTAGTTTCTTTTTTGATCGAAGTACTTAAGTAGATATGATTTTTTTTTCAAATGATTTGCATTTCAATATTGGTTGAAAATTTTTCACATTAAAAAAAAACTGTCACTTCTCTCCATTTTCCCTTATTTACGTAAAATTTTCTGAAAATACTTCAAAATGTGGTTTAAGTAGAAAAATGATGTCAGCAGAAATGGAACGAATTGAACTGATATCTCCATCTATTTTTAACAAACCACTTTATAAAATTTCAAAATTTCTCTTGATATAAATACTTTACGCTTTGTCCCTCCCCATTTATAATACTTTTGCACATTTCAACATCATGAAAAGTCGCTATAATATCTGAGTTGTGGATGGAAGGCGATTTCAAAGGAAATCATCTTTCCCTGTACAAAAATTGACTTAGAACTCCATGAAACTTTCAACCTTTGAAGAAAATAGGAAACACCCTTGTGGGAAGCGTAATTAGTTTTTGCCTTTCATGAAGCATCTAATGATCCGAAAATAGCCATCAGGAGAGTGCTCTATTAGTTACTTAACCTTCAAAAACCCTCTTGGAAAATTATCAACGCCATGGGAAAACAGAGCAATTACTTTTTTCTTAAACATTTTTCAGGGTTTGTCAGAGTAAACCCTCTTGCAGTACAGTTTTCCCGGCAAAGTAGTATACCAAGAAGAAGTACTCTCGCCTCACAAGAGTACCGGGAAATTTTGTTTGGCTATTTTTATTCACTTAACTCGAGCTCTCGAGCATCAGACATCTTTGAAGAGGAAGAAAGGTACTTTGTTACGTAAGCAGAGCAGCCTGCAGCAATATAGCAGCAGTACCAGCAGAAACAAACTCGGTAACCAGCTTCACATAATTAATTTTATCAGCAGCGCACTTAGCGCTGGAGTGAGTTATATATGGCCCGCCACGGAGAGAGGATGTAACGGTAGCTTTAGTAATATCAATATCCGGATGTTAGAAACTGCAAAATATGATTTATTTCCACAGAGATGAAACCAATCAACGTATGCCTTTGCCGTGGCAGCGGCACAAATCGAGCAAAAAGGTGCTAGGCCTAACAAGGCATGTGCCAACTGAGCCAATGCATTTCAAGTATACGAGGCTTATCGCTATAGAAATGCAGTTTTCTGTGAAAAGGTTTGAGGGCGCGGTTTGGCAGCCATCCAAATTGCAAGATGTTCAATACTACTATGGTAGAGCGGCAGCATAAGTTGGGGATGCACTACTGCAGCAAGCATGCATATATAGCTGTGATGCAAACAGAAACATATAAAAGTATCGGTGTGAATCTTGTTGCGACACACATGCATAAATATTCTCCACCCACTCTTCCAGGCGGGGTAAAAATTGGAAATCTCCTCTGAAATGTGTGTCAACAGGTTGCCATAATGCTTGCACTACCATGCACACGAAATTGGAATGAATGAATGTTCCAAAATGTGGGTGGCGGGCGGGGTTGTAGCCTGTTTGTTATGAGTGTGAATTTTCAAGGCTCGGCTGGGGCAATTGCAAGGCATAATAATCATTTTGCTGATGCCTATAAGGACTATGTGGTAGAACATAGAGAACTCTATGAAAAATGGGAAAAAAAAATCAGAAAACAATTTGTATCTGCTTCCGCCATAACTACGGAAGTACTGAGTTTGAATAATTTCAAATTTCACCCTTCGACAGATGACAGCATTTATTTATTGGCCGGGCATAAATCATTTGGGTTTTTACCGCTGCTGCTGCTCAAGAAAGAAGAACTTTACTGTTCGAGAACATTTCTCATTGTTAACTGAGCTCCAGTTCTATAGGAGCTAGGAGGACATTTTTTGCATTGCATTACTGTCCTTAAAGGCTAGTAACGAAGTGAGATTTGTTTTTATTCTGAATTTCTACTGAACTGCCTTGGGATTTGGACACTTTTTCAGATAAAAAGAAATCTCTAAAGTGATTTGGATTCGGGGATATAACTTACTTTACCAATTTGAGACTAAGAAAAATTAATGTTTTGAAAATTTTTGAAATTTATTGCGTATAAAAAATCTGAAGTTGGAACATAGGTCAAGAGCTGGGAAAGTTTTGAAATGGGACCATTACAATTTGTTGGTATCTCATTAAAATGGTAAATCGATTTTGCATTTATCACTCACAAAAGATTAAACAGAATTTTATTTTCCAGGTGTAATTAAAAATGAAGGATAAAGTTAGTAATAAATTACGATTGTAAATGACTGTGCGGTATTGTTCTCAACCCAACGGATGATTAAGTGCGTGAATTTATTCCAAACGGGCGTTCTGGATCTTCTATTGTGGCACAAAAACTTCTTAGCGAAATTTGCGTCTACAATGCCAATGTAACTGGCCCTCGCTCCAAGACGACTCGGCTTCTTGCAAGTTCGACGTGACCTGCTTGACCGAGACTTGGCTTTGTGGAAAGATTGCAGATGAAGAGCTTTTTGGTCCCGAGTTCTCGGTGTTTCGCCGGGACCGCCATCGGCTATCTCTGAATGCTTCTGTTGGAGGTGCAGTACTTTGCGCCGTTCGTTGCGATTTGCCATGTATGTTAATGACTTTGTTGAGTCCCGCGATCTAGAGTTTACATATATGTGTGGCTCTAAGGCTTTCACACAAAAACATATGTATTGCTACAGTTCATATCCCTCCATGCCCATCAGCTGAGATATTTGACTTGCTGGATTATTGTATCGATAGGCTTACTGAAGTTCTGCTGCCTGCCGATGAATTATTGCATTTTGGTGACTTCAACTTGCCTAGTGTTAACTGGGAACACTCTCTGGACGATGAGGGCTTGTTACCTTCTTTCTCCGCGACTCCTCAACATGCCATATCTTTTAATGACAACATCATTTCTTCAGGCCTAATGCAGTCTAGCGGCGTGACTAATGACTCTGGAAGATCTCCTGACCTGGTATTTTCTAGCCATCCCAATGGAACTCTCGTTAAGGGTTGTTTAACTCCTATAGTTCCTGAAACATGTCATCATCCAGCACTACATATAGTTTTGTTTTTTGATCCTGTTACTTCATCATCTAATGCTTCTAGTAACTACGAGTATTGTTATAACTTTAAAAAAGCTGATTTTAATAAAATGAATGAATAGCTATCCGGTTGTAACTGGACCAGTGTGCTGGGTGAACGTGACATTGATAAAGCTGTGAGCTCGTTTTATGACATACTATTTCTTTGTTTCACTCACTCTGTATCACTTGTTAGTTCGAATTGTACTTCGAATTGTCTGCCGTGGTTCAATGGCTCTTCGAAACATCTTAAAAATTTGAAAATAAGGCTTGGAGGTAGTTATGTTCCTGAAGGAGTGATGTTGATTACGTAGCTTATTCTAATTTGCCTATATAGAAAGATGTCGGCCTTGCTTATTGAACCTAAGCAGTTCTAGAAGCGCAACTGTTATGGATACCCTTCATCATTCCGACTCGGAAACATAGACAGTGTTGATTCCTTGGCGACTGCCAAGCTCTTTGCTGACTTTTTTAAAACTACCTTCTGTGATAGCCACTGTGATATTAGTTATAACGACTTTACCCACTTGATTAAGCTTCCGCTGACTTCCCTTCAACCTGAAGACCTACTGTTGGATGCAGCGTCTATCTCCAAGTATATTTCAAGCATAGCTGATAGTTTTTCTAGTGGTCCGGATAGTCTTCCTTCCACGCTCATAAAACTATGTGCTACGTCAGTTTTGTGTTATTTATTTAATTTATCTTTAACATGTAGTGTTTTTCCAAAGTAGTGGAAGCTTTCTTTGATTATTGGTTTGCACAAGAAGGGCAACAATCGCGACATTTCTAACTAGAGATCTGTCTCTAACTTAAGTTGTGTTGGTAAGATATTTGAAGACCTGGTTTGCGATGTTTTGTTCTTGCACAGCAATCCTTTCCTTCTCTCCTTTCAGTATGGCTTTATGAAAGGTAAATCTACTACGACTAATTTATTAGAGTTTCCTAATTTCTTCATTTCTGCTATTGCTAGTCAATTACATTTTCACGGATTTTAGTAAAGCTTCGACCGAATCCATCAGAAAATCTTAATTCACAAATTGACTGTTCTTGGTTTTCCTACTGTTTTTGTCAACTGGCTTCGTTCTTATTTATCAGATCACACGCAGCGAGTTATATTTCGCGCAGCTCTTTCTGACGAAATACATAATACTTATGGCGTTCCTCAAGGTAGCCATCTTGGACCACTTCTTTTTATAATTTACGTTAACGATGATTCTCTGATTTTTGCTAATTCAAGAATACTCTGCTATGTTGACGATGCAAAAATCTTCCGCATTGTTTCTAATGAAAACGAGTGTGGAATTTTAAACTTGGACTTAGACACCTGTCATAAATGGTGTGCTATAAACTGTTTTCTTCTCAGTATCAGCAAATGCACTGATATGCCCTTTTTTCGTAACAGGGGACCATTTCAGTTTAGTTATACTTTAGATGGATTCTTATTAACTAGACTTGGTAAAACCTAAGTCCTTAATTCTCGTCTTTCTTTCTGGGGTTTGCAAAGAGATGGTCAAGGCAGTTTAATGATCCATTCATAGCGAAGCTCTTTTACTGCACTACGTTAGATCTACTTTGGATTATACCAGTCCGGTCTGGTCTCCCTTCTGTGCTGTATACATAAATCGCATCGAGGCTGTGCAGCGGTGATTCGTTCGGTTTGCACTGTGTGGGCTTCACTGGAATAACCCTATTATTCTATCTCCATATCTCGACAGGCTTAAACTCTTTCCTTTCGATTCTGTGGAGAATAGACGAAAAACTTCCAGAGTTATTTTTGCGATTCAGTGTATACAAGTTGTGATAAATTCCCCTGAGCTCTTAAATTCTGTTAATATATCTGTTCCTCTGCGCACCTTGAGGAACTACGACTTCTTCGATGCTCCCCAGCATAATACAAACTATGGCATGCACGAGCCGATCTCATCATGTGTCGTCTCTTTAATCGTCAGTTTGACTGCATTGACATTCATCTTTCAAAAAGTCAAATAAAAGATCAGCATAGTTAGAGTTATTTTTCTTTTTATTATTTTGTTATGTATACTTTTATCCATTTGTAAACTCAGTTATCAGATCTTTGATGAAGTTCTTAAATAAACAAATAACTAGCTGAGTTTTATGTTTAGCTTTATGTTTTCCGACTATAATCGGAGATGTCACGATAGTTAGAGCGGTTAATATTCTAACTCGATCAACTATATCACACCAAACAAATGCTTATTTTACAGGATTAGCGAATTTTCACTTTTTGAATATGTTCACCATGATGAATTTCTCGATCGAATTTAAACTTCTTCCAACTCATCTAACTAAAAATTAGAATCTGTCGTTTTCAACAAAATATTTAAATCCAAAGTGTTTGAAAAATAATTTGGATAGAAAATGCGAATCGAGTTTTGGTGAGATTTAGTGATTAACATTTGTTCAGACCACTCCTCCCATCTGGAATGCATCCTTTAGGAGTTAGAAATAGTTCGATATATTTCCTTGAATTCGATGAATCCGTACCTAATTACCACTGACAAACAACTTAGATGTTCACAGTTATAAGCAAATGTGATGTATGAAATGAAGTCTGCAATTAAAGATCTTTCGATTTTCGTAGTAGGCATCACATTTGCAACAACGAGCACAACACTACAGGACTATTAAGAAGTTGTATTTGAGAAGGGAAAAAATTATGTCCTTAGTGTAAAACCTTTACAGAATCAAGGATTAAGATAGAAATTTTTATGACATTTTGTTTTCAAAATTTCAAGTTTAAGGTTAGAAAACAACTATGGCATTTCACTATAAATCGTAGCATGTTGAATATTATTATAAAAGAGGAAAAGTTCTCTTTGGAACAAGTTCTGAAGTTTGATCCTGCGATACCTTTAATCCTTAACTACCTACTATCCGTCTCACAGACACCAACGATATTATTATTGTGAATTTCTCGGCGAGTACGCTTCGGTCGCTTGCTTGCGGCTATGTACGTTCCCTCCCCCTCATATCTGCAGTTAGAACCGTTGTCAAGATTATATGTGCCCGGCCCGTCTTCGCCTTTGGTGAGTACAAAACTATCGATGTACGTCTGCCTGAGACGGGTGGTTACATTATTATACCCTAGATGAAATCTACAGGATATACTAAGTTTGTCATTCCGTTTGTAACACATAGAAATATGTAATGATGGTAGAGAAAAACCCTCGAGAATACTTCATAAGCCATGAACAGACTCCCCCAATGGTGTTCTTATAATGGGTGGCGCAAAAGTACTGGCGCTATAGAAATTACTTATATATATTTTTTTATATGACATCTCCTGTCATTTTGATATTGAAAATTGTGTAGTAAAGAAATGTAAAATTACTAAAAATAAACATGGACCGTTATACTCCCCAAGAACTTGGAACAAGAATCAGTGATAAAAGCACAACGTGAATTTCGTCGACGGTTTCCCCGCCGACCGGCACCGGTTGGTCACACAATGCGACGCTTTGCCAAACGCCTCAAAGCAACTGGCACAACATTGGATAGACCTAAGTCTGGCAGACCTAGAATAGGCCGTTCAGTCGAAAATATCGATGCTGTGCCCAATTGGGCATTTCCAAGCAAACTCTGCAGCGTATTTTGGTCAAAGTCTTGAAGATGTTTCCGTATAAAACTCAGGTGAGTCATCAGCTGCTAACTACTAACCACCGAGCTCGTCTAAAGTACAGCGAGCGCGTCATAAACCTCGACCTTGAAGAGGATGATTTTTTTCTTAAATTGGTTATGAGTGAGGAGGCGCATTTCCATCTCTTGGGGCATGTCAATAAGGAAAATACTCGTTTCTGGGGCACTGAAAGTCCGCGCAATATTCAAGAAACACCTTTACGCCCACTAAAAGTTACTTTATGGTGTGACGTCTGTCATTGGCGATACTGTCACTGGCGAGCGCTACAGAACCATGTTACGTGAGTTCTTGATACCCAGTTTGGATGAATAGGGGCTGGAGCACATCTGCTTCCAACAAGACGGCGCCACGGCACTCACAGCGCGCGACATTATGGACATAGTGAGGGGCGCTTTTCCAAGCCGTGTTATCTCTCGTTTTGCGATTTGCCTTAGCCTGCAAGATCACTCAATATGACCTGTCCAGAATTCTTTCTTTGGGATTTTTTGAAATAACTGGTGCATATGAACAAGCCACAGACTTTCGTAGCCCTAAAAGAAAACATTCATCATGAAATAAGGAACAGATCGCAGGAAGTGTTACGGCAAGTTATGGAAAATGTCATAAATAGGGCTGAAATATGCATTAGCTCTGGAGGTCAACATAATCTTCAAATCCTAATTCAACGAAATTATATGGCACAGATATTCATACATATATAAAAAACTAATTCTAGTTTTCTAGTTTAGAAAAGAAGTTATAGCTGAACAAAATAAGGTCATTACTTTTGCGCCACCCAGTAGAAGATTGACTAAAGCTTGATTTGAATAGCTCTTGCGACTAAAACTACTATTCGTACGGAAAAATGATCTTCTGATAATCTCAAGCTTGTTTTCATAACTTCTGAACCGAAATAAAATTTTTATATCTTTTCTAACAAACTTATTTAAAAAAATTTATCTGAACCAAATGTCAACGATTCCTCAAACAAAATCTCTCAACTGAATAATAATTATATGCGAATGTGCTGTAGTCCAATGAACTCGAATCAATTTGTCAACAGGTTTGGACTACGGCCGCACTTACACTATTGCTCAGCTCAGAGTTATGGAGCGTAAAATGGAAAGGTTACTTTTTAATCAAAACTATCTTATTATGCTTGTTTAATCATATTGATGCTCTTTTGTGTGGGCACTTGGTGAAACATATTGTAAATAGCATCTTTTCACTGTATGATTGACAGACTATTAAAAGTTCCTCTTAGTGTAGCTGATTTTAATAAAGAATTGTTCACCATCTTGACTATTGCAATAAATAACGGAAATAAAGAGAGTACAATTATCTGTATTCTAAAGAAAAAATCTTTCAATCAAGTTGTCGATTCCGTTTACAGTTCAGTGCGGGGTAATAGTCTAGATGCCATATACAAGAAAATTCCACATATAGAAGGCTTATCCAATAAATTCAAAACTACTTTAAAAACGCTAATATAATACCAGCTTTTTCCAATAGATATACTCTAAAAAATTTGCTATCTAATAACAGGATAAAACCAAAAATTGATAAAGTGGAAAAAGTGGAGTCTATAAGCTTAACTGCAACGACTGCCAAGCTGTTTATATAGCGAAGACAAGAAGATCTCTTAACACAAGATTTTCTGAACACATAAAGTCTAGTAAATCCAATAACCCGAGCTCTGGCTTTGCAAAATATCTACGCAATAATAGGTAAACATTCAGCTAATTTAAACGACATGGAACTGGTGCATTGCTTAAAAGGTGGAGAAATATTAGACAAGTACGAAATCTATGAAATCAGAAAGCAAGAGAAAAATGGTACTTTTCTAGTTAACGACCCAATTGATTTTAGTAACAGAAGCCTCTGCTAGACCCTGTTATAGTTAAAATTAGCTCTCAGAGAATCTAGCATGCTCAATCACAATTGTTAATTAGTAGTCGTTTAGCCTTGATAATGTTCTGACCGAACGAAACGCGTCGGCTTTAATTTTTTGTTCTTTGGTTTTTTTAATAAAATGACAAATATATATTATGTGGAACATAAATTTCCATATATTTTTTAAATTATTTAAATGTTGCTTAAAATTTACATCTATTATTTTATTATTTTGGTAAGTAATGTATATAGTAAGTGTAGCCTCTGGGAAGGTAAGGAGCCAAGTTGGAAATTACTGGATAGTAGTTTAGGCTTTATATAAAATTAATATCTAGTCATCAGTAAGAATCAATATAAATAATTTTAGAGAACCGGACTTACACGCACACATATAGATTTCTGTTTTAAGGCTTGGGAAGTATTTCTCGAGGGGCTTGGCAAAATAGATTTGCTACCTAGGCGCAATATTAAAATTTATTTTGATTTTTGATTGTCCGTCTGTGGACCTCACAATAACTCTAGAATGCGTTTACATAGAGAGCTGAAATGTCGCACACGGCCTTTAAAAAAAATGTAGATTCAAATTCGAAAATTGGACAAATCCGGCAATTCCTTTGTAGGGTTGGCATACAAAAATTTAGTTTTTCTCTATCTACTTAGGCACTGCCTGAGAACTTGTCAATGTAGAGAGCTGAAATTTTTGTATGCAGTGTTTTTATGAAAATAGTAAATAAAAGTTCAAAAATAAACTAAATCGGGTAGCCCCCCTTGGTGTGTTGACATACAAACATTTAGGATTTTATTTTACTGAAAAATTGTTCAGAATATAAAATCCTAAGTTATAACCACATTTACTCTTCAAAGGTGTCGTTCTAGAAATATTTACGAAAAACCAGTACAACTACCAAACTTGCACTGATTGGTGACCATATGAAATTACCTACGGATATTCATTTCGGGTATCATAAGAATTGGTCTCAGACCAATTCTAACTTTTTGACTTCTTTTTCATATCAATTATATTTTATCATTCTTGTCTAAAATGACGGGTAATGATGAACATACTAAGACCTGGTGACCAAATTACATACGATGATATTTTTATGTTGAATCAAACTCAAACAGGCAGCCTTCCGAATAACTTATCAACGATGTTAAGAGAGTATGATAAGAAGACGGAAAATTTTGTTTATGATATGACGTAAGTATTAAATTTAAAGGACCCTATAGCCACACAAAAAACCAATAATGTTTTCTATAAAGTACCATGCGAAAACTGCACTATAGCATATATAGAACAAACATCAAAAAAGCTCAAAACCAGACTATCACACCATTAAACATACATAGCCCAGAACACACCACGATCAGCATTAGCCTCCCATACAATACAAACCGGACACGCATTCGCATTTGATAATGCGACAATTATTAGCATAGAGAAAAACAATGGAAACATATGGAAAAAAGGAATCTAACTAATTTAAGACAAGACACATTAATAAAGATTACCAACACATACTTAGAAAACTGAAACTTGACATCACAACATGACAAAGAACTTCGCACACCATTCATCTGTGGTCCTTTAAAGAAAACAGTTGTCTAAATTTTACTTATTTGTTTGTTCAGTTAACATTTTTACTATATTTTTAATGTGTTGTATTTTTGTGAATTATGCTTCAATAATATCTTTTTAAAAAAATTATCATCATATCGAGAACAAAAGTGAGAGCAGCAAATATTTTAATTATATTGATAGTATGTCTTCTTGTATTCCAGTGTAGCTAATTCCTGAAGAAGGACACTATCAAGGCCCGAAACGTCGAGTAAATAATAAAAAAAAACATAAAATAAAGATCGGAGTTATCCTTAAGAAATTAACCCAGACCTTACATCATAGATCCGATCAAAAACAAAACCAGCTGGAACCTCCAATCAGCTGTAAATCATCGTAAGTATTTTGGTCATCAGCTCTTCGTCTAGAAAGTTTTGCGAAATGATCTATCAGACGAGAATGGGTTACAAAATGCAGTTTGCAATAATGTGGAAACCGGTATTGGAGACGATGAGACTCATTTCATCGATTGAAGGATCTGACAAAAATATTATTGCCGATAATTGGTTCACATCAATAGGTCTGGTGGATTTTTGAAAGAGAAACAGTTGACAGTGGTGGGTAGGATACATTGAGAAAAAACCAGCGTGAGATACCTCCTCTTTGGTTTCACCAAAGACATAACAATATCATCATTTGTGGCAAAACTAAATAAAGCAGTCATCACCGTCTCATACGCCAGATGTTGATGAAAGCACCATGTAATCAGAAATTCTATTATCGGTGTTGATTTACTGAATCAAAGGTGCTCTAATTATTCGACGACTCGGCGAATACGCAGGTGGCCGGTGGCGATATTTTACAAGTTATTCAACATGTCGGCCTCGAATACTTATGTCGTAAGTTTATCTGTAGCACAGAAGTTAGGTTCGGGTTAAAAAAGACGCTGGCTGAATAGCTCACGCGACCATAAATGGAGCGCCAAGAAAATAATATGCATATGCAGCCGGACATCAAAATCGGTCTTCACCGGATTCTGAAACTCAATGAAGAGAAAATTACAGCAGTAGCAGGAAGTAGTTTTTCCGATGTAGACAAGCTAGAAATATTTAAGACTTCCTCCCCTAGCGATACCAAAATGCCTCCAATACTCAAATAAGTTGTGCATTCGCTGCAGCGAAAAATTTGTACATTTAGTGGTCGCAATTTTACAAAAATGACAATTTATGTACTCAAATGAAATTCTTACTAAGTTTATGGATTACTGAATTTATGAAAATTAGTATATGAAAGATTGTAATTTTAGTTCCTTTAAATACGTCTTTTTCTTCTCAAATGTAGAGTAGATATATCGTTTATTATAGAACTAATAGCTTCCTCAACGCCTATTAAGGATTAAAATAAAAAAGCGTCCAAGTGTGAGTCGGACTCGCACACGAAGGGTTCCGTACCATCGTACAAAATTTAACCCTATGTATTTTTAGCGTTCTGTACCCAAAGGGTAAAAATGGGAACCCTATTATTTATTTACTTTTTCAAGTTGGAATGGGTGTCAGTTGACAGAGTAATGCCGTCATATGATTCTGGTACGGGAACCCCTTTAATTTTTAATGTTATTTTATTTTTGTTATTTTTTGTTATAGCGGCAATGGAAATACACACTCTGTGAAATTTCAACTGTCTACCTATTACGATACATGAGATAGAGCCCGCTAACAGACGAACAGACGAACGGACTGACATCGAAAGCTTAGTAATAGGGTTCCGGTTTTATCCTTTGGGTACGGAAACCTAAAAATAATAAAAAAATCTAGACTGCGCATTTCCGATTTTCGAGGATAACAGATATATCCACTATCTTTGAAAACAAATTTTCAAAAATATGACCTGGATTAATTTTTCTCAAGAGCTTCAAGCTTCCTTAAATAAATAACGTGTGATTCATGGGTTTGCGATGCGTAGATTCTGAAATATAAATTTTCAAAGTTACACCTGCTCAGCAAAATTTGACACTTTTTCAATTTTCAAAATACTCATAGTTTTTATTCGTGAATATATGGGATTATATTACATTTCCCCATTCACGTAAGACATATAGAGCAGTCCCATCCCCATCATCCTGCAGATGCAAATGCGATCAGAGCTGACGCATATAGTTTATAAATGAAATCGCCATGAAACACTGTCATGGTTTTGTCTAACGATGCTCCTTCAGTATATGCTGATGTGGCACTCTCATATACGGCCCCCTTTGACACCCCACACATCGGCTCTTCCTTGATGTTCTTCGATCCAAATTAGGTTAATCCGATTGGATATACTCAGTTTGTCAAGGACACTTTGGAATTCCCACACAAGATTTGAATTCACTGCGGACGATGATAAATCTTATTTCTGCCTTACTCTCCCACAAGGTAAAGACTCTTTTATTGCTAAGAGCACTCTTTAGATTCTCGTAAGCACAGGTTAGTATGGAAAAAACCCCAGCCTAGTAGATGCTCAGTGATGTCTCACGCAGCGCTCCATACCATATCTCCGACATCCATATCAGTTTTGGGCTCATCACTATACCAGACGAGTCCTTTGGTGGGGATAGTAGGAAATTTCCAATCTTCGTGGTCCTTCGCTATTATATTGGATGATTGAAACGATGGAAGACTAGCCGGCATATGGTCTAATGCCGTAGCAAGTTCAGGAGAGAGCCTCTTCGATCATGATGTGTTCTTTAGCAAGGCTCATTCCAAGAAGACTTACCATATCTGTACAGATCTACTGCACTCTCTATCAACAAGTGCAGAGGTGTTAGGTGCAGGATTAGTGGTTGGTTGGCTGAATAGTTGGTGGGCTATCCACACAATATTGTAACTTAATTTTATACATGTGAATATCAGAAAATTAAAACAAATATACAACTTACTACTGAGCTACTACTTCTTCTACTACTACGACTACGTTTTCCTTGTTGACGTAATAGTTGTCATATACATATAAGATATCCCTATCTCGTGATATTATGCTAATAATCATTGTTCACTTTATTACAGTAATTTATTCCAGATAACAGACATTATTATCACAGTATCATTTATAACATAATCAAAAGGGTTCTCCGTATAAGTACTTACCCCTCTTATGAAAGGAACTTTCAGTTTATAGGGCAACTTTTTTTTTAGAATAGTCCAGGAGGAAATTATTATGATTAAACCAATTTCCCTTTATATGATAAATGATTCCTTGAAGCTTTAGTAGAGATGAAGCTTTAATGAAGACGAAGCTTTTATTAAGGATGAAAATTACTATGAAACTTACTTCATCCACCACAATTATCGCCCTCTGCTTTGATTTTAATAAAGGAATGTGGATAAAGAATTAGTAAAGCTTACGTTCAACAATCAAGTGTGGATATCTTGACTAAAATAGGAGGAGTTTTCCGTGGAATAGTACCTATTTGACGAGGACACGTTTAAAAAGCTTTTCCACATTGGTATAAAACTTTTGCTTTAGTAGGTACAAAACGGGTTTGTGCATCGAAAACTTTTCGAAAAGGACATCAGTCGAAAGTATTGCCAATGCTTTTGAAAAAGCTTTATGACTTAGGAAAGTTGGAAAATTTATTCATTCATTCGAAGCTTAAATTCGAAAACCCATTCACAGGACAAAAGCTGTACACTCCGAAACGAAATTGTCTACATATTTCGTAAGTGCAGAAGAAGTGGTTGTTATTTTAGATTTAACGGAAAAAAAATGCTAACATTGCTGAAGAATTTTTTGAATTTCTAAACAATTTCTGTGATCAATTTTGAAATTTTTTTACTTTCAAACTTCTAGCAGGTGATTCCGCAGACTATAAGAATGGTTTGGAGCATTCGATCCGTCCATAGTTTCGTTGTGATTTTTTTTTTTCAAATTCACGGTTTCTTCTTCAAAAGGAATATGTCGTTGCAATATTCGTATGTGACCTTCTCCGACGTATTTGTCAGGAGAGACACCAATGTTCAGAGGTTTTTATAAGGATGAATTCAATTTTGATCTGCATAATAACCTCTTTACATGGTTCAATTTGAGATTATCAAACGACTGCTGAGCGTCAGGTCACAATAAAATCATCCAGTCGGATATAAGACCGATTGTATCTTTTAATTGCTTTTGCTAAAATTTTATATTGAGTGAACATCAATACTACAATAACTATCACCCAGAAAACACTTATATGACTGGTGGAGGGTAAATCTTAATTGTTTGGGAATTATTACAAAATTTGTGGTAATCACCCTGTGACATCTGACCGAAACTCTACTTAATGATTATATAAAAATTATTAAGCAGACTGCAGTTTTATAAGAACGGGAAAGAATGGTGTCCATTTTAACCTCCATTTAATGTATGAGCCCCGAAAAGTCAAAACTTCTTCTTTCCAAAAAAATATTTAACAAATAACATGACCTTGACCATAGTTATATTCTGTATGCCACACAAATTTCTTTCATTTTGGGATTTATGTCGAATCATTATAGAATTAGAATATGCACTTAGTTGAGTTATCCCATCTATGGGTTGGTAAGCGGAATTACCTTCTCTTATTAAGTGTAGGTTAATCTCTTGGGGTGAGGCCTGTTATCAATGGAATTTCACGAAACAATGCAGTATGACATCTAGCGGTGCGTCATCCATTTTCCTCAACCCTTTTTTTTTGTCAAGAATACAGCTCTATGGACGCCCTTGTAACATGCCCGACCTATATGTTAGCTTAGTTTGTAGTCTGATCTTATAACCAGATATTTGACCTAAGCTTTAAATATGAGGTTGGAATCGCTCAGTTTTTCTATGTAAAAATAATGACTTGGTCCTTGCGGAATTAAGCGCTAAGCTACATTTCTCATGTTTTTGAAGGACATTTTTGGTTATCTCGATAATTTAGGCTAAATATTTACCCCAAAATTAGTATTACAATATCGTTGGCGTATACATTCTCTCTCAAATGAAACTAGAATGGCATTCAGATTCAGGTCAATGGTAATAATATTCCTCCCTGCGAAATTCCACTTGTCCGAATGTCAGGCAGCTTTGAGTATATCTGGCGGTTTCACTGGATTTAGCTTACACATTCGCAAATAAAAGGCTGCTCTGCTCTGATCATCTGTAGAGTAAGCACCCACTTAACTATTAGAGTAATTTCTAAATGGTACTCCTTATATTACGTAGCACACTTCCTTATCGAATACTGAAACTTCTTTACCCCTTGCGTATAAGACTAACGCATATCTCAAAGCTTTTAGATGAAACGAAGTCGGGTGGATTCGGAAATAGTACTTAGTGGGTTTGTGATCATTTTCCTTAGGAATAAATCTTAACTTAAAAGATACAGATTCTTAATTTTGCCACAATCCACGGAATTAATGCATCTCAAACTTTTTGGAGCAATATTGTCATAATTTCATCCATTCCCGGTGACTTATAAGGAACAAATTATTTGGAGGTCCATTCTACCTTGTCTTGAGTTGTTACAATGTAGACTTTATAAATTCCAAAAACTTAAGGTTTTTGGTGTATTATTTATTATTATTATTATTACCTAATTATTATAATATAATATAATACCTTCTTCTAAGGATATTAACTGGAAATTTCTGCCTTCTGTTCGACCACCCTATCCTCCTGACTGACCACAGGATCTACCACAGGATTAGGCCAGCATTTCACGTGGCTGCTCCTGCGCGAGAGAGATTTCGCCAATTTGGGACCAGTGACCCTGGCACAAAGTTGGAAGATGCTTTCGTTCTGAACAGACCACCTCACCCACCTTTCAGCACACTTACAACACGTGTGCTCCGTGACGTGCTTATATCAATAAGACCTCCGGAGTATACAAGATACAACAGATGGCGAAGACACCTCGGGGTGAATATTGGCGTGATGGGAGGGATAACTTGCAGATTAGTCTACAGTTATCCTTCTAGTTACAAAGATGCTGATGTAGCATTCAAATTGCTGCAACACAGTCTTATGCATCCTAATAATTTGTCACATATTGACCGTCGAGTTCAGAGGATTTGCACAGTTTGTGTTGGTGAAGGCAACTCGTTTCACAGGTTCTTCAATTGTCCGGCTTTGCAAGGTCTAATGGATTTCGTGCGCGGTATGTGTCGAATTTCGGCATTACCAGGACATCGTTTGTATGGGGACCAAAGGTCTGTAGTCGAGTGAATTGTTCATTAGCTCTGTGTTGACACTGACCAAATCTAAAATTCACCTGTACTACATGAGAGTCGAAGATGGGAATCAGAACACTGACCCACAACACCATGCACACGCACTTAAGCGCCACTTCGTTGACAGATTGAAGAGACGTTTAGGTCTTGAATATTTGGCAACGAACGCAGACACATTCAACTGCACATGGCAACCACTATCGTCGGTGCAGGATGGAGCTCTTGTCTTTCGCTGGTGATAGCAGACCACAGTATTTGCAACACTAGTTCACTAGGCTTCTCCTCGCTTTGGAACCGTTACAAATGTTGTGGGAAAGACAAGCACCCTGTTAGAGACGCTAAGCTGGAGGGATGATGAGTGCAGTTTGTAGAGGTCTACGATACTACAGGCTGCCCTCGCGGGACTCTATAACAGTATCAGTGACACTTAATAATATTATTCGTATCTAAATTCTAAATTTCTCATTCGGTCGGTTTTACAAAAAATTCTTGTTAATTATTTGGTTTATTTTTCATGGGGGACTCTTCGTGGAACTGGCACTTATCTGTACATATAGGTACACTTTTCAAATTTAGGATAACTTCGACTTAGGCATTATTTCAAAATTATTGTGAAAATTTTAACATTTATTTTTACCTTTGTTTCTTATTTTTTTTTTTGTTTTTTGTGTGCCATGTCTAGTTTTAGTCTTCATACCTTTTGCCAGGTTTCTGTTTTGTATTGTGTGAGCCTTTTGCGATCTTTTAGATCTTTACTAAATCTAGAGCCTTTTTTTGTATTTGCAGGTCCACTTTGTACATGTTTTGTGTTTTATATTAAGAGTCATTTTGTAATGTTTTTATTAAAGATCTTATATACATAAAAAAAGAAAAAATATTACCGTTGAATTCCCTGGGAAATGTGTATGTACATGATTCTCAGGATATTTACTGAAAATTTCTTCCTTGGAATTTTTATGCATTCTCCGAGACTGACAGCAATTCCTCGCTTGAATATAAAATCGACGATACCTCGACCTGACGTAGGAAAGGCCACAAATCAAATGTTTGTTAGAAATCAAAGGAAGATATTTCTAGCAAATTTCTAAGAAAAAAATGTTACCTTCCCTTAAACGGGTCAAGGGAGCGAGGAATTGCTGGATTTCTCTTTGGTTACGCCATCAAGTGTAAGTCGAGGCATCGTCGACTTTATATTTGAGAAAAACGTTGCACATTTTTGTTTTACTTGTCCACTCTTTGTATGTTATTAATTTGTCTAGTTATGCCACTATTATTACAAAGCACAATTTTCTAGTCTATGCGATATACACTTTTAATTTAATTGTTTGAAATTATTTCAAAGCCCAAATCTATTTTCTAATTCCATTAGGTAACAAAGACGACAATAATTTTTTCACACAAAACTAAACCACTGCTCATTAGCCAAATTAACGAAGCGATTTCTAAATGTCTATAAAGTTATTTCGAATTCCGTAAATTCAAAATTTCGATTTTTGAACTAACTCAGATTCGATTTCAAATACAAAACAAAGATTTTCTCCAAGATAGAGGCAATGCACCAAAATATCCGTCACGATTACCGTCTTTTTTCAGTGTTTCATGAGTTAGAGATTTTCTAGATTTAGCTCTTATGAACTATCTGTATTTTCTAGAAAGCTCCAACTAAAGGGAAATTTTCTTGATCATATTTTAAATTCCAATTCACCTCAGAACACAATGTTGTTTTAGGTTTCAGTTCCCTTTCTATATATTTAACGGAGCCATCATGACTCCTGGTTCCAGGGTTGGTTATATCTTCTGCAAAGCTGATCGAAGTTCGATGTATGCTCACAGAACATCGATAAAATCACTGCAACAGGAAAGTTCTATTTTGACTTTTGAGGTGATCAGCAAGAAAAACACTTTAATTAATGTATTGATTGAAATCCTTTTCGTCTCTGGTGCTGGTAAGGTTTTACTACTAACATTTTATAATTTCTTTACCAACGCTAATTAATCAATTTCTATTATTTTTAGATATGATCAAGATGTTATCTACCTACAGAGATACAAAATTGGATGATAACATTATCAGACAGATGTATTTTTTTTTTGTATCTGAAGAAGAAAGGATCCTTGTATGTAACTTCTTTCAGGTTCCAATAATGTCTTCTGACCAAGGTTTCGTTGCAACAGTGGACCTACTCATAAATAGCTAGTTTTAGTTTATGCGTCACTGTTTTTTTTTTTTAAGAAGGAAGACGAAGATTCTTCTTGAGGCCTGGCTGAGTTGACTTATTTGTCAACTTCCTTTGAATAGAATTCCATTATAAAACACTTTTCAACTTTTCAATTGCTTTAGTTCCACCGTTCCATCTTATAGGTAGAAGCCTTGTCTATAGAACTGTATACACAAGGGTAGAAGCCGCGGAAGCATGCGCATAACTTTTGGCTTCCCAATTAACGACTGCTATACTGCAATTATAGACATCAAAATTTGTTACAAATTAGCCTTTGGTATGTGATAATTTGGCTCGAGAGGGAGAATTTTTTTATTACTAAATGCAACAATGATGCGGCAACAAATTGCTTGAATTGTTCAAATGTAGGTCAGCAACAAAAACAGAGTAGAGATTCCAGGCGAACAGCTGGGCTTAGAAGTTATATTGTTTTTTTTTTAGCTTGTCCACAGCTTACTGGAAGGCTCTCCCCCGTTTATCTGTGGGTCTCGTGAGATTTGCAGTTCAGTTCCCTGCTTTTGTAATAAATGACGAGCGTACGCAGCTTCTTTGGTGAATGAGACAGATGGGTGGCCGCAATATTAATGAATGCTGATTCTGTTGACTTGTGGTTGGGGCAGGCAGTTGGAGCGTTAGTCACCACACCTCGCCAGTATAGTCGCTCGTCCGTGGCAAGGCTCGAAAGCAAATAGTGCTCGCGTATAAAAAAAAGTGCACCTAATGTAGTTCGGTTTATATAATTTGGTAGAATTAATTAAATTTCGCTTTCCGCTGATAGTTTAAAGTGCGAGTGTCAAAGTGAAAGCGGTGGAACAGAATTTAAATCGATCTGGATATAGCTAACGTGATAGTGAGTACTTCTTGTGTGGCCGAGCGTCACCTGTAGCTGACCTACGGGATATATGGCTTGTGGGGCTCCAAGTAGGGAAGGATTATAATGAATACCCTTCCTTCTTGATGCTTCACAAGCTGGCAATTTTCATCGAGGGAGCTGTTAATAAAAGTTTGTTTCACGGCTGGATTTCGGGTAAGCCAGCGCAAGATGGCGGATAATAGGTGAGTATAACACTTTGTGCTTTTATATTGCTTTTTACTTATGCGTAAGCATTGGTGTGGCTGTATTTGCTCGGATGCTAAATTCGCCCTAATGAGGGGAAGTGAAAGTTCCAAGCTTTAGAGCTTTTGGGGCTCCAAAAAGTTAGGGCTTCTTCGGGGCTCTGAGTGCTTTTTGAGGCCAGCCATTCCCTTTAACCCGTACACGAATTTGTCAATTTCTTTACTATTTTCGACACTCTCGTAGACCCACTTTTCGTCATCACAGCGAGCTGAAATTTGGCACACAGGTTCCTGTCGCGTGACAATTGAATCTATCAAAATCTGAACCGGAAATTTCCATGGAAAACCCGGAAAATCGGGAAAAATCATTTGAAAATTTGGTACAAATTTGATTAGTGATAAATCCGTTTCAGGAAAAATGCAGAGTTTTCCGATTTTTCCGAAAAAATTTCCGGAATTTTCCGACTTTTCCGGAAAATTTTCCGGAATTTTCCAACTTTTCCGGAAGTTTTCTAAATTATGCAGGATCAAGTTCCTTATCAACTGGCATCATTACTTTCTCACCGACAATGGTGAAAACTTGCAGAAAAATCGAGGAAAACTCATGCAAAACGCTTTTCCGCAGTTTTTCCGACCAAGGAAGCGTATGAGCGTTTTGCAACCTAAGGCAAAGTTGTAGAGCGAAATGAGTTGCATGATAATTTTTACTCGAATAAATTTTTTGAAAAACTGGTAAATCAGTGTCTATTCCGCCGTCATAAAATTGTTTTAAAATATGTCCATGCACCACGTAATAACAATTTAGTTAACGTGAAAAAGGCAGAAAATAAAATAAGTAAAAAACGAGTTTTCAAACAAAACTGAGGCCAAGCCGCATGAAAAAGTAGAAAATAAACTTTTCTTCACATACAGAGGTGGACTCAGATTTTATTCGCTGACAATCACCGATATATTTCATTATGATCAATCAGAGGTAATAAGTGATTTGATTCAGGAAGAGAAAGAATATTCAAGAGAAATGTCCCAATCAAAAAATCTGAGTCCACCTCTGTGTGTGTGAAGAAAAGTTTATTTTCTACTTTTTCATGCGGCTTGGCCTCAGTTTTGTTTGAAAACTCGTTTTTTACTTATTTTATTTTGTTTATTTTTAATCACTAAGTAAAATCCACCTAAATTTTGTTAAATAATTCTACTGGAGATCTATTGGGTGCGATTAATTATTCGATTCTTTTATTTTAACTTGAATTCTTTCACATTTGCAAGTGCCTAGATAAATTCAGTGGTCGACCCAATTTATAAGCTCTCTGTTTCGGGCTTTAAGGCCTGCGCCCGGGAGGGCTGATGATTTATAGGTACCCAAAGGTGCACACCTCTAATTCGGCCTTTAATAATTTCTTAGAGGTACTCACCAAAATCCGTAACCCAAAACTACGATTACCCACGCAAAAATAGAACGCCTTTAAACAAAAACACCACGATTTTCTATGATTAAACAAAAGATTTTAATTTATTTTTCCTTTTTAATCTTTAACTACTTTGGCTACCTTTAACAAAAACTTAATCAACTCTTTTCATTTTACTCGCTCAGTTCGGATTTCACAAGAAGAATGCGGTCCGATTCCGTTCTCTTCTATAGGACCGTTGTCCTTAAAAAAAAGAAATCGCCGTGCCGGAAGGGGCTTGAACGTTTTTCCTTCTGACTGAGTTCTTCTAATTATTAGGTAAAATTTCTTTAAAATCTATTACAAAAAATTCCATTTTTACAAATTCATTAGACTTAATTAAATAATTCTATAATTATTACATTTTGTTTTGACCTTTAGCTTAATTAATTCTACTTATCTTGTACTAATCTACCTTAAAATATTTCTTTTCAGAATCAGATTATTTTCGTATTTTCTGGCTGGCAGTTGGACTCTCGATTCAAGCGCTGTCAATCCTTTACATCAGGTAAGTTCCAACTGATGTTTATTGTTTTAGATTATATGTGTTTTTTTTCTATTTCGCTGATATATTTTTTCAATTTATTTTAGCGCATTGCAACAATATTTAGTCTTTTTGGCCAAAATACAGGCTTCTTTTCTTTCTCTTTTTTACTCGCGCTTTCTCTTAATTAAGGGCTATATCGATACTATCCTCCGCTAAGTGGGCACATACGTAAATTCGATACTCAAACCCACGTATAATTTCTCGTGATGGATCGCTCGGATCAAATGGAATGTGAATGCAATTACGATTACAAAATCCATTTTGGGTTGGCAGAGGAACCTTTTCAATAGTGTTTAGGTGATTACAGCTATTCCAATGTGTTCCTGTTTCCTTAAAGGTCTAACTCTGAAAGAGTTGTCCTATAATGGCTCTCATGAAAATGTAAAATAAAATTTTTGAGCAAAATCGTTAAGTGACCAACCTCGAAATTGTAGCACTTTTGGATATTGGCATCAGACAAGTGCAATAGGTTTGAGTACCAAGAAGCTGTTCTATTCATACCTCTCCATGGTTTCACAACTGAGCAAAACAAAAGATCTTGTAAAATGATGCAACAAAATGCTACACAAATTTCAAGGAGGATGTTTAAAATTGATTAATTTTGTTTTTAATATAATAGTTTTTGTAAGTATTAAAGAATTCTGCTCTAGAAATGCCCCCTCCCCCTTTCCTTCATAAAAAAAAATTAATTAACTTGGATAATATCCGTAAAATATTAAATTAATGATAAAAATTTAAAAATTTCAAATCACTCTCAATAGCAACTTTATCTTTGCTCCTTCAGAATTTAAATCTCATCTGAAATTAATTTCTGATAACATTTCGGGATGGCCAATGTCCGTGGTGGAATACCTTCATGTCATTATGTACATATATATAAATACATGTTTACCTACATATAGGAAATAAACTCACAGGGAAACAATAATTTTAAAATCTGTGATACAAGTGTCGAGCTTTCAGTTGCATGTTTCGAAATCATGACGGATACCAGTAGTGTGTCAGGATTTGCATTCAGGATGGAATATTTTTACTTTTTCTTTTTTTTTTACATTATTTTAATGCCGGCCAGCAGGTGCAAGCAGAATTGTAAAAATAAATTGACATCAAGATGAAAAGTTAACTGAAACTAAAATTTATCTTTTAACGGAAATAATAATTTAATGACTCATGCCGCGTGCATCGTCGTTCACTCATTTGCATTTCCACTTATTCAATTTATTTTCTTTTTTCTCTGCCTACCCTTCTCGCCTATATCTCCCTCTGATTGTACCCTATTATATTACAGGAGCAGGAGGAGGAGGAGGAGGAGGAGTAGGAGGAGAAGGAGGGCGGTAGGAACTATACATCTCCAGGATAAAAAATAAATCAACAAGATAAATTCACATTTGTGTTTTATTTAAAATTCCATCAGCCGGCATTTTTCATATTCCTATGCATTTAAAAGTGTCCATAAATCGTTTTCGGTCGGTTGGCCTTGTGGAGTAAGTTTTGTGGAAATTATTATTATTAACATTTACCGTTTCAGACTTATTTTTTTTTCGGTTTCTGTTTTTGTTAATTTACCGCGTACAATAGTGGAGTTGGTACCAAATACATACTGAAAATTTAACCCTCAAAATGTACACATGGGTGCACTATACCCAGACAAAATTGAATGTTAAAGTAGGTATCTCGGTTGAAAGCAAAAATAGCATAGAGAGAATAAATAATTTTTATTTTATTTTTATTTTTTATTTATTATAAGTTTTATTTAAAATTATTTATTTGTTTTATTAAAAAAAAAACAAATCCTTTTTCATTAACATATAATTTTTTGGAAATTTAAGTAGGTGGGTGTCACTTTTGTGTGTGCTTATGAAGAGTTAACAGGAAATTTATCTTGATATTATTCAAGAGTTCTTAGGAACATTTAACCTCACACTAAATGCGGTGTATACTTATTATTCTTTTATTTTGTACTATTACTGACGACGATAAAATTTAAGGTTTTTGTGATATGTTAAATTTTAATACTGATTTTGTTTTTTTACAAATACATATAGGGTGTAATTGAATATGCTTGAAAGCTCCAGGGAATTGGTAGAGGACACAAAAGTAAGCCATAGTTCATTTATACCCTAGCTGAAATCATACGGTATACTAAGTTTGTCATTCCATTTGTACCTAACGTACAGAAATAATGCTGTTAGAGATAAATTTTTTGGACACCCACACAGAATATAAAAAGTTAATTTGTTTTTTGCATGTCCATCTGTTCGCCTGTTTGGCGGTCGGTCCATCAGTTTGTCCATATATCCTTTCGATAACTCGAAAACAAGTATACTTAAACAGCTGAAATTTTGCACACGACCTTCCTAAAAAAAAATGCACAGTTAAGCCTTTCGGTCGTTTCGTTGCCATTATGGCTACACGCATTTCAAATATTTGGAAAATCAAAAGTCTAAGTTTAAGTTGGTATTGTCATCAATTACTAGATTTTTTTTTAAATTTTGCATGAGAATATAAAGAAGTGGCAGGAAAAGTGACTTCTAGGTAAAAAATTTCGTATAAGTTGTATTTTCCAGGTATCATAATTTACTTGAAATTGATTGTTGCCATTTGGTAACAATTTACTTTTATTGCTATGACTGACTTTACCCTTTCAGAGAAATTGGGCAAGTACCTATATGAAAGTAACCAAAGGATTTCCGTTGCATGAAAACTAATTGGAAAAATTTACAGACAGTTTTCGTTGAAGAGGAATATATCGTCGAACATGTGAAAATTGTGCAATGCAAAAAGGACAAGCGACATCTACATACTTCACGTGGAATGACTAATTAAGTACGGGCATACACAATTTTCGTAGAATCTAGAATCCACAGAAATGGTAATCGACATCTTCAGGTTCGGAGAAATGGTGTTTCGAGAACAGAATTTCGGGAAGGTTGTAGGATAAGTTATATAGCTTAAATATGGAGCTTCTCACCGCCAGGTGAGTGAACAAAGTGAACTATTTGGATTGCGATAATTAGAAGTACACTACAAGCGATAATTGTAAATGTTATAAAATTAATCAGTATAATTAAATAAAGGAAGAACTTGAAAATATTTAAAATATTGTGTTTGAATAACGAACAAAGGCCACGCTCGTAATAATATCAATTTTTCAATAAAGACAAAACACACTTGTGAGAGTAAAATCTAACCTTGTTTTAATGGAAGAACTACAAAACTTAAATAGAGTCAGTACTCAGGAAAAGTTTCAATTTAGATACCAGCGAACCTGTAGGTAATAAAATATACTATACATAGGTTTGTGTCCTGAAGGTGAGAAAATTCATATAAAATTAGCCGAGACCTAGACCTTGGAGCATATTAGAGACATCTACCGCAAAAGACAGAAACCCAACATCCGACAAAACCATACAATTTAAGACCAAAAAAGAATATTTGCAGTTCAAATAAATTGAAAATTTCTAGCGGGAATAAACTGTCCCAAAATTTATTTTGCCCATAATTGTTAAATATGATATTTTGCTTTGTATTGCAACAACTTTCAATGAAAAATTGGATTTTCTCGTCGTTGAGATATCGGGAGAAAAACAAGTACTATTAGAGTCAAATAGTTATAAAAAGCGCCACAAAAAATTAAAAAACTCGACGTTATTTGCTAGATTTAGGCTTTAGCTTTCTAAAATAGTCACCATCTAAAGAAATGACAATCCCTATTAACAGGAATTTGATTTAAAAGACTTCAATTTTTACCATTTTTTACAAGTTTCCGAGGTAATATCACCATTCCAATACACTTTTTTTTTAATTTTTGCCGACGTTATTTACTAGATTTCCTCATTGCCTTTAATTTATGATATAAATCATTACTCTGCTACAAATAGTTTGCCAGAAATTTGCATTGAAAATGTATGAAAATTGCTAATGTTGCTACTGAATCCTCTAAATTGGCTTGGAAATTATCATGACGACAATACATGTTTCCAGGTACTAAAATGAATTGGGAAAAACAAGAAAAATAAGTGTTTTCCTGATAGGTACAAATCATTTCCTGTAAGGACCGTCCATTGAGATGTACAAGAATTTCAAAGGAGGAAAACTTATGCATAGGTGAAATGATGATAACCTACCCTTTAAAGGAAAATCAACTCTAAATAAATATTTGCCCAAAATCCAATAAAGCGGGGTCCAAAGCTTTTCATTTTATGCAGGTCAAATTGTGTTATTCACGATTTTGAAGTATACAAAGGAAAGAATTGGAAACATTAAGATGGGATTCTGCTGTGATATATTTATGCAGCTATCTTATCTAGAACAATTTTAAAAGATGAAATTTTTTAAATTATACTTTGAGATGTGTTTTACTGTCCCAACTCTTATAATTAAACTAAAATCACAGAGTATCTTGGAACCTGTACGATAAGAGTAAATTGGATGGGAAAACTTGAAATGAAATCTTAGAAAGAATTCATAAGAGCAGGTAAAGGATATTAAGATTTCCGTACGAAAAGATATTACTCCTGTAATCACTGACCTGAATACACCATAAATAAAACTAAATGTAAGTTGAATAATTGTAATATTTTCACAATGATTGTAATTTTTAAATTAAGTTTAACTTTATCTTTAACTTTTGTTATGAGCTCGCATTCATAACGCTCACCTTACAAATTATTTACAATAATTTCATTCATTCTCATTCATTATTTAAGATTATTTTCACGTGTAGCCAAAATGTATTTTCGCGTACAGAATTACCGACGCCATAGGCATTCAATGTCTGCTAGCTAGGAAAGATATTTGCTATTCTTAGCTAGAGCATACTTCCTCTGAATCGTCTGGCGAATATTTTCCTAACTTTGAGCATATTTTTCTTACAGAATTTCTTAATCAGCATTGCAAGGGATAACGTCAGATATATGTCATGGGTCGAAAATGACAGGACAGTCAGTTTTAAAAAGCAGAGTTCTCTTTTTTTCACAACTAGATTTTTCCGATATAACATCTAAAGTTATAAAATAATCCAGGCTAAAAATAAAGTTTATAAAATGGATATTAAAGTCTATAAATCAAACATTATATTTATAAATTGATCAATAAAGTTTATCAAATAATAAATAAAGTTTAAAATCAAAAGAATTCATAATCTGGTAGGATATTCTGGGGTTGGTGCACCAACTTCCTTCCAGAAACAGAAGCTCTCCCAGTTCTTTTGTGGTCCTGTAAAACACCACACTTTTTTAACCCTTATTCGGGCAACCCTTTTTCGAAGTTTTTTACGTATACTGTGAAAAGAATCAGTTGGAGACGTTTTTATAGTACTGAAGCATTCTTCAAAATATGAAATTCAATGAAATTAGTTACAAAAATGTTTACTGTCCGACGAACCGTTCTGGAAATAGATGCGAAAAACCATTTTAGATATAAAACTTCAACAGAGTACTGAGCAGTAAATCTAGTAGCTTTAATCACAGCATGGTGCGGAAGATAGTTACTATAAGACATTACATTCATCTAGGGTAACGTAAGAATTGCTCTCAGACCAATACCAATTCCACCTTTTTTCCTTGTTTACCTAAAATTTTCGACAATATAATTCGACCATTATTTGAACTGGTATACAAGTAAATAATATACAGAAAATAAATAATATAGAGAACCTCCTGCCTTTTGATTTAATGTTTCAATGTTTCTTTTACAGTATGTAGTTTAGAAGAAACGGTCTGCCAAACTTCAAGTCTCAACTATTGTAACTCATTTTCTTGTTTGAAGCCGAATATCAAAACAAAAAAAACCTACTTATTAAATTTCTGTCTTACTCCTGTTACAAGCTTAGTTTGTTTTCTATAATTGCCCTATAATTTCTTTTTAATATCTCGACATGACCTATCACCACCTTGATTATTATCCACCAGTTTGGGAGGACAAATAGTCAGGGGCTGAGACAGTCGAAGAAGTTTGTAAAGTATTCTCACACTTAGCAGAAAGGAACTAAGGCTCATAATGGGCTTGTTTACTACGCACTGCCCACTTGATTGATTGATTTAAACCGAGGTTTGGGACTCCTTAATGGGGTCGCCGAACGTAGGCCAAGTCAACGCCCATTGTTCACCCTCCAGGCCCATGAGCGATTGCTCATAGGTTCGAACCAGACGCTCCTATAAATTTCAGTATTGGCCCCAGGCTCTCCTTGCCGGCATCGTGTAACTCGTCCAGGAGGTGTGAGCGAAGAATTCTGTAACGTATTCCTAAGAGGGCCGAGCAGTGACATAGAAAGTGGGTCACTGTTTCGGATTCCTCTCCGCAACTCCTGCATGTAGGATCATCAACAAGTCTCATTCTGTGAAGGTGGCCCCTGAGAGAAGAGTGCTCAGTGAGAATGGACACCAGAGTTCTCAGGGTTGGATTTTTAAGTCCTAGGAGCTTGTTCGTTTGTTTCGGGTCCGGTTTACCCCACAGTTCCTTTGTTGTTCTTCTCGAGGGATCTTTTACTCAAAGGCGACTGTGTTGGCGGTCAGCCCAGCTTAAAATGATTGAGACGAGGTGTTTCGATGCAATTCCGACTGTAGAGGCTGGTTCCTTCGAGGCTACACCAAGACGAGCAAACTCGTTTGCTTTTTCATTCCCGCTGATGTTGCTGCGCCCCGGCACCAACTGCAGTATCACTCTGTTATTCTGAGAAAGAAGGTTCAGGGTGATTTTGCACTCAATTAATAGTTTGGAGGTTATAAAGGGTTTAGACAAAGTTTTGACAGCTGCTTGACTATCTGAGCTGATGGGTATCTCCTTATTCTCAGTGTCTGGGTTAAGGAGGTTCCTTTCTTCTTCCAGAATGGACTTGAGCTCTGCCTGGAAAACCAACCGTAGCATGGTTTTCAAGGTGCATGGCGAGTTCAATTTCAGGCTCTTCCTAGAAAACTTCCGCTTCGGTGTCTTCATCGGACTTAGAGCCATTATTGTATATTATAATTGAAGCCAGGTGCAATAGACTGCACAAACTCATAAATGGATTCATGTGGAACTCTTGTTCCCGTATGAAGCCAGCCACGATTAAGATGCAGTGTTAGCGCTGTAGTTGACGCGCTCTGCTTATTATATATTTGCACCAGGTGTATGTTGACAATAACCCCCAGAGCCCGAGTGGTAGTTGACTTAAAAGGACCGCTTGCGCTGAGAAGGCAGAGTTTTTGAATCGTCTCCAATATCTTGCGATGATTGAAGAAGTCCACTGCTTTCCACCATACCACCGAGCCGTAGGTTAACATGGGTCGAATGACGCTAGTGTATATCCATAGGATCATCCACGGTTTGAGTCCCCACTATCTTCGAGGTGTGGTTTCAAGTTTAACTTTTTGTTTAATATAATACCTAGGTATTTCATCCTGTCCTTTAACTCCAATGGAGGGTAGGTTTAAACTGGGAATATTCTTTTTCATAGTGAAGAGGCATAGATCAGATCTTCGTGGATTGATGCTCAGCCCGCAGTCCGTAGCCCATCGCATGATTAGTCGGATCGCGTTTTGCACCAGTCCATACAGAGTACAGGTTCATAGTTCCCGGTGACACTAAGATTGTCAAAACGTCCGCGTAACATGCTGCTTTGTACCCCATGCGGGTGAGTGTTAGCAAGATGTCATTCATGATGAGTACCCATAAAAGAGGTGATAGGATACCACCTTGAGGGTGCCCCTGTGAACTCTTTGAACTCTGCTTATCCCGTCCAGCCCTTCAAAAACAGTTCTACTATACAACATGTGTGAAATCCAATTTTTTAGAGATCGGTTCACTCCATGTTTTGTTAGCATTTTTGTGAAGTTATGCAGAAGAACATAATTAAAGGCGCCTTCTGCGTCGATGAAAATAGTTAGCGTAGATTGTTACTGCCCACTTAGACACCATCTCAAAAAGATATCGAAAAAATGGCACCAAGAACATCATACGCTATGTAAAGAACTTTAAGTTCTAGTAGGCCCTATGGCATTTAGGGGTAATGTCACAAAAGATCTTATAGCTTGCGCTGACTAGATGAGAGGCGGGAACCTCTCAGAATCCCCCCATAAATGATAACAATAATTATCCACCACTAATGAAACACCCTTTATGAACCACATATGGCGAACAACAATTTTTGAATTGTTGTGTCTGATTTCAACAGAAAGAGAGTGAGAGAAAATAAACTTAAGTCGATCAAGATATGCAGATAAACACACAGGATCAGTTCAGTGGTGGTGGGGGGGGGGCACGAAGGACAAATCGTTTAAATTTATGCTGGATAGTCTCGATGCGGTTAATATGTGTGTCATATATGGACAACAAAGAAATACCATATATCTAATAATTTTTGTCTTTGAGTTATCTTTGGATGGACCAATCTGACAAGCTAATGCTATACCTATGACATAGATTAGATTAGATTCGTAGAGGGGTGTGTAGGCGTCAGCCTCGCAATCACCGCGACCTAAAAGATCTATTGTGAGTCCCCGTTGAATTTATTCCCTTTCTAGGTTCAGACTGTTAATAAAGTCTAGGATCCTTCTGGGATTGAGGTTCCGTACGTAGTTAGGTGTAGGAAAAGCATGTTCGAGATGGAGTAGTCTCCTCCTGGTCAATGCTTCGCAGTTGCAGAGCAGGTGCTCCGAGGTTTCATGAGCATCCTGGCAAAAGCGGCAGGATGAAGTCTCAGCCAAGCCCATCTTGTTAAGGTGATACCTCAAGGGGCAATGGCCTGAGAAGAGTTCTGTAATTATTTTGAGCTCTGTTTTCTTGAGAAGTAATAGTTCTTTTGTTTTTCCTCCAGAGGTGTCGATAAACTTTTTTGCCTGACGAAGTCCTTGTAGCCTTTCCCAGTATAGGGATTTTTGTTTGTTCTCCCAGTTATTTAGGGCAGCTTTGAGGTAGCACTTTGAGGTGCCACAGAATGGCTCCGGTCCGACAAAGGGAGTTTCCGCTCCTCTTTTGGCTAGGCCATCAGCAATTTCGTTGCCTTTATGGCCCTCATGTCCAGGTACCCACATGAGGATAACTTTGTTTCCTCTTGATAAATCTTTTAGGGTTTGTAGACACTCCCAGACTATCCCTGACTTGATGGTGTAGGACTTTAAGGCCTTGAGGGCAGCTTGACTGTCCGAGAGAATATTAATAGTTGAGCCATTTATGGCTCTTTTAATGCAGGTATTGGCGCATTCTTCTATGGCCAATACCTCGGCCTGGAATACGGTAGGGGTAGAGCCCAGGGCCTTTGATATATGGCATCTGGGGCCGTATACGCCCAGTCCGACTCCACTGTTCGTTTTTGAACCGTCTGTATACCACACCATCGATCCTTGTTGAAAGGACGGTTTAGTAGAACGCCATTGCTGTCGGTTTCCTAAAACCACATCGAATGGTCTTACAAAATCCACCTTGGGTGTGATTATATCAGATATTGTCGTCATTTGCTCAAAGCGTATCTGTTTTAAGATACTTAAATTACCAACCAGATTCCCTGGTTTTAACTGTTTCTCCTTTTGCAGTCTGATAGCACTGGAGATTGCTTCCTTTTTCACCTGCAGATATAGGGGTGGAAGGTTTAGTAAGGCTTCCATGGCTGCTGTAGGACAGGTCCTCATGGCACCAGTTATTCCTAGACAGGCAAGCCGTTGTGTTTTTTGAAGCAGAGCCTCAGCCTTCTTTTCATTAGTATTTGGCCACCATGCGAGGGCCGCATAGGTGACCATGGGTCTAATAACTGTGGTGTACGTCCAGTACATCATTTTTGGCTTCAGACCCCAAGTTCTGCCAATGAAGCGACGGCACGTGTAGAGAGATCCTATCACTCTTTCCGTCACGCTAGACAGATGCGAATTCCAGGAAAGTTTCTTATCTAAGGTGACCCCCAGATATTTGACTTCTTCTGAAAATATCAATTCCGTGTTATCGAGAAGAGGAGCCTTTAGTGAAAGCTTTGATCTTCTCGTGAACGGAACGATAACCGTTTTGTTTGGGTTTACACTGAGGCCTGTGGTTAAGCACCAAGTGTGGACTTTAGAAAGGGCTTTTTGCATGAGGTCGGATATGACTTGGTCATGCTTGCCCCGTATCGTGACTACTAGGTCATCCGCGTAGCCTTGTACGGTAAAACCCGAACTGGTCAGCTTCTCTAAGAGATCATCAATCACGATCGACTATAGGAGTGGAGAGAGAACTCCTTATTGTTGGCAGGCTTTAGCTGCAGTGATCGTGACTGAGCAGTTTCCTAGAGTAGTAGTTATCCTCCTGCTTCTAAGCATGGAGTCTATCCAATTAACCGTGGGGGGCTCGAAGCCCTTGTCCTCGGCAGCTGATTTAATTGCTTCGAAGGAGGTGTTATCAAAAGCACCTTCTATGTCTGCAAATGCACATAAGGCCACCTCTTTTGCTTCAAGAGCTTTTTCGAGGTCTTTAACCAAAGTGTGGATGGCAGTCTCGGTAGACTTGCCTGCTTGATAAGCTAATTGCTTAGAATGAAGTGGTGATTTAATCAAAACTTAAATAATTTTTAATATAATGTTTTCCATTTCCAAATCATTAAAATAAAACAAATAAAAGCTAATTTAATCGCATCGATTCGATCCATTTCGCTTCTTCAATGTCATAAGTAATCAAAACCAATCTGACAGTAGGTAGATCTTAATTAACGAAATGGCTGTGTATGTGCAGTTGCCTAATGAATCATTATCGTGTAATGAGTCAAAAGTTAATTATTTATTAGGAGCGCTTTCCGTTTAAGGTATAAATAAGCTATTAATCACACAAACACATACAAATATATAATATATAGCAAAACTTCCCATGAACGAAAGTACTTATTTTCCTTTTTGGCTATTCGATTCACACAGGAAATGATATAAAAGTTCTTGCATTTATAAAGAAATTAATGGGGCAGATGACAGAAAATTCTACCAGAAAAATGCTCATAATTTATGCTCTCTCTAGTTGTTTTTTTTTTCATCTTATTCTTCTCATCTTCAGGTACCTACCTACAATCTCAATTTTTCCTGCTAAGAAACCGTAGTAAGTTTGAACTCGATAAATATTCAAGAAGAAAATAGAACACATATGAAACAATAAAAGCTACGGAAACTATAAATCAGTTTTATCACCGCATCCTTAAGTCCTTTCATTTTCTATAACGAAATATAAAAATTCGAATACCTTATACAGAGTACGCGGAACAGATTGCATATGCGGCAATAAATATGCCATCCAGGACTTACTTGGTATATCATACTAGATGCACTACCAGTCTGTGTGTAAATAGAGTGAAATGATATAATACTTGCGACATATATTATGCTGCTGGTGAGACATTTATTTTATCTCTGGCACCCAATTTGGCACAGAAATTTCACAGAACATTTGTACTGTCAGAAATTCAGGACTATTTTATAAGTTGCCTTTTCTCTTTATACCCTCGCCTCGTATATACAATATTAGCGGACAGGACTGCTGAATGTTTCACGTGTTAGACTTTTACAGTTTTGGGGCTCGTTTCTTGTATTTTACCAGTATGATGACGACAATGACTACAACTACGACGACTAGAACGACTAGAACGACTAGGACGACGACAAAAGGCAACTTAGTCGCACTTTAAAGCTGGCTATGATGAAGTGTGCTTTTTCATACGACCGATGCCTTTCTATGCTATATTTTCTAGGGAGCAAAAGTTCAAAATAAAAATTGCCTGTCACACATGTACGAGTTTGTGTAGTTATATATGATTGTGTATTTATATGCTCTAGTTACGTATACTCTCTGAGTGAGACAAAAATTTATTATGTTGAAACATATGTTTGGGACTTTCATCACAATGCCCTTTGTATCGCTCCGCCACAAATGCTAACGTTCTATATACACGCTATATACCTTCTTTTATGGTGGCGTTTTAGCTTGTTTTTTTTTTATCACCCAAAAAAAGCAGTTTAGTTGAACTTTCAAGACTCCTCCGTGCAAAACGCTATATTGCATGCGAAGGGATTATCCTTTAGGATGAAGATATTGCTAAAATGGGAATATAATTTTTATATAAGATGGAACAAAACTAATTTAAGAATATTTTTGTATGTACGTATGTCAGTGTATGTGGGTACATGCATAGGTATCTAAATCAAGTTAATGAGCAAATAATTGTAATTATGTTTTTATTAATTAATAAATTTTTCAGACATGCTTTACAAATTATCCAAAGTTTTAATTTATGGTTATAGAAGAATACCACTAGGATTTTTCTTGGGACCAATTTATACAGAAGTAAATGAGGGACTTTCAGGTAAACTCTGGTGTTCCGAATTAAGTCCCAAAAGTTCTCTAGATGGAAGTGCATTGACAATGCTATGAAAGGGGAAGATCGTGCACAAAAAGCAGTCGTCATGAAAATCTCGATTTCTATTGACTACGCGACAAAATTATACATTCTGTCAAGAACTTATTGTTTGGCCTTCAAATACACTTACGCTAGCGAATAAGCCAATCATTGAAACATATTTTAAACGCATTTTCTGGAATCCACTTCAGTACTCGTAGCGAGTTCTCTTTTATGTCATCTATCGACTGAAAACAGGTGCCTCGAAGTGGTAATTTGAGTTGTGGAAAAAGAAAACAATCGGCCGGAGCAATATCAGTTTTAGGTCAGAAATTTGTGCACAATGATAGACTTGTGGTAACTTGACGACGTCAGGCGCGGCGTCTACGACCTGGGGCAGCCGAATTAAATCTGTTCGCTTTTCGTGAAACTCATCGAAGGTCACTTTGAAAACTAGAGAACGGTATGTGTAAGTAGGCTGTGAAATAGAATTAGGAAACCAAAAGATTAAAGAATTATTGTTCCGTCAGACGTTAGTCGGATTATATCAAACAAATATTGTCCAGACTTATAGTTATAATAAAATAAAAAGAAAACTAAAAGATAAAGTTCGGAGGAACTAACCCCCCCCCCCCCCCAATAAAGAACATCATAATCATAAAGCAATAAAGAAGTTTCAACTGGATGTCACGAATTTAATTGATGCAACCCTTTCGTATTAGCAAAATCATATTTCTTCCAGCATTCTGCTTTTTAGGTTCCACTGACAGGTCTAAACCAAGCTATCCCCTGAGACATCACAGGCCTTCAGGAGAAAAGGAATCAAATCCTGAAATGCTAGTGCTGGATTTGATACAGTTTGTTCAACGACTCGGTCTGTCGATATAACACCAATATATTGAGCTGCTTATCGTGTACGTGCCACGTCATAACCAAACTGCACTGGTCTACTATCCATAGAGAGCCACTATTATACAGCACAAGGGTACCACTCAGGAAGTCATAGGGACAACCTGGAGTCTTTATCTACCCCAACAGTACTGATCGAAAGAAACTTATATTCATCTACGGAAGTGCTCTACGGGCTGTTATTTGGACGGTCCATATTGCGTTCTCATCACTTCTATTTCTCCAGTCAGAGAAGAGTGCGTGGAGTCAATCCGGATCGGACGTTGCATAGTGTTGTAGTTCAAATAAAACAATATAAACATATTCAATCAATTAATTTAAGACAAGTGATAGTGTTGTGCTAAATATCTTCAATATAATCAATTACTATAATTATTTAAATTCCGACGCGACCGATAAATTAATAAATTATCAAAATTAAATTTTATCCGCCAAGTGAAGGGCTCTTCTATGCCCTATCAACATTCTATAAGCCAGCAGCACGGTAACGTTTCCTTTCCTTCTCTTCATCTGTGATCAGTGCAAATGCATTAGCACTTGTCACTGATCAGCAATACGGGTGTCCCCCAGCTGTGGTCATTGAACTGCACAGTCTGAGGTATTGAAAGCAGCAATAGGCATAACACTATTGTTGTTTTTTTTTACCTCGCTGTGTCGTTGACTGCGGCTGGTGGCGCCCAAATTTTTGTGTTGTTGTGTGTCGCTTTTTTTTCTTTTTTGCTTTTTTGTTTTGCCTTCAGCATGCAGAATTTTATTTTAGATTTCTGCAACATTCGCGGATTAAGAGCAAATCGGTTTTCGGTGTACTGCCACCTTAACTCAAAAAATCCGGCAATTCTTGCGCTAAGTGAAACCAAGGTCGTTTCTGATGCTGATATTAATCAGTATCACGTCCCTGGTTACAGCTTCGTGCCTCTTTTTTCTCAGCATAGAGGGATCGCAGTATATATTCGGAATGATGTGGCCTTTACTATTCTTCAAGATTTTCCTTCTGCTAATCCAGAGTTTAATTATATCTGGATTAGGTTCAAACTTCACAAGCACATCATATACTTCTGTTTCCTTTATCGCAGCCCAAATATGTCTGATGACGACACGGTATCCGTATTTGACAATATCTCCAACAATATTGATCATTTGCTTTCTGTTTCCCCCCCTCTTCGAAATCGTCCTGGCAGGCGATTTTAATGTTCATAATATACCGTGGCTCAGACATTCTTCTACCACAAGTCCTGCGGGCCGTTTCGTTGAACTCTTCTGTGAATCATTTAATTTGCAACAGCTAGTGGATGCACCAACGCGAATTCCTGATGCAGCTGGAGATAAAGCTAATTTACTCGACTTGTTTCTAACTTTCTCATCCTGACAAATATTCCATTTCAGTCGGTTCCCCTCTTGGAAATTCAGACCATTGTTTAATCACGGCTCAATTTACCACCTCAAACCTGTGCCGCCCAACTGCTCCACCTACAAGTAGGCTTCTTTGGCACTATAAGAATGCTGATTGGGAAAGTCTCAATAAGTATCTTAAAGAAATTGATTGGTCGGTTTGTTTTGCTTCGAGGGATGTTGATGAATGCACATTACAATTTAGTAACATACTAAATCTTGGCATGCGTGAATACATTCCGTATTCTTACAGCAGGTCTCAACAACAGCATGATCGCTCCTGGTTTAACGATAAGTGTAACCAAGCTATAAAAGCGAAAGAGTCTGCTTTTCGCGCCTATCAATTGCATCCATGTCGGAAATGAAACAAGTCTACAAGACTGCACGGAACACCTGCAAGTCCATTATCCAGAGAGAAAAATTTCTTTTTGACCAGAATATTAGACAAAGAATCTTGACAAGGCCGCAAAGGTAGCAAAGGTTCTGGTCCCTGGTCAAAACCATCAGGAACAATTTCACCAATTCCTCTATACCTTCACTACTTAATAATGGAGAAGTGATTGTTGACTCCCTGGATAAAGCTAATATTTTAGCTGCTAGATTCGCTTCAAATTCTCGTCTTCCACCAACTTCACAAACACCTGTTTTGCATCCCCCGTGCGGATGTGTACAAGAGCCAATACACATCCGTACGAGGGATGTGTTCAGGGTCCTTAAGGATATCAACGTCTCCAAAGCCGCAGGTCCTGATGGTTTTTCGCCCCTGTTAATTAAAAGCTGCGCCTCATCCTTGGCTAAACCTCTGCGCAAACTCTTCTACTTGTCTTATTCGACAGGAAAATTTCCAACTGCTTGGAAGCTAGCTCACGTTCAGCCTATTCCTAAGAAAGGAGAGGGTAGCGATCCCTCAAATTATCGACCAATTGCCATCACTTCGATTCTTTCAAAGGTTTTTGAATCTATCATTAACTCAAAATTAATGAAGTATCTAGAAACTAATCATCTCATCAACGATCGCCAATATGGCTTCCGAGCTGGACGCTCATCTGGAGACTTGCTGACCTTTCTTACGGAACGTTGGAACCGTAGTCTTCACAATTTTGGTGAGTCTAAAATCGTTGCTCTAGATATTCAAAAGCCTTTGATAGAGTCTGGCATCCAGCCCTTTTAGCCAAACTTAAAGCACTTGGTCTCTCCCCTCCTCTTCTATTATGGATTGAAAGTTTCCTATCTAGTCGCCAAATACGTGTTGTATTAGATGGCGTTACATCTGAACCGCATCCCATAAATGCCGGTGTGCCTCAAGGCTCTGTTATCTCTCCAACTCTCTTTTTAGTTTTCATTAATGATCTGCTTTCCCTTACTTTCAATCCATCCATAGTTTCGCAGATGACAGTACTCTTGATTTCGCTTACTCCTTTGACACTCTTGCGGAATCCAGGGGGAATGCCGCATGTGTTAAACGAGATTGCATGACTAGATCATTGAATAACGATCTTAACAGTATCCTCGCTTGGGGCAAAGCGAATCGCGTCGAATTCAATGCATCTAAGACTCAAAGCTGTCTCATCTCATTAAAACAAGATCATAACTTAACCACACCCGTTTCTTTTGATGGAGCATTAATTTCTGATTCACCGTCACTAAGCATTCTTGGCATTAATATTTCCAGTAAGTTAAACTGGACAGATCACATCTTCTCTGTTGCCAAAGAAGCATCGAAATGTCTTGGATTTCTGAAAAGGTGTAAGAAATATTTCAGCCCGTCAAATCTAGCGCTCCTCTACAAGTCCTACATTAGACCTAGAATGGAATACAACTCCCTTATATGGGCCGGGGCTGGTCGCACAGCCTTAGCTTCATTGGATATTGTCCAAAAGAGAGCCTTCAAGCTCATTGGCGATTTGGCAATAACTTGTCATATCGACTCACTCGAGCACCGCCGCAATGTTGGATGCCTTTCGCTCCTTTATCGCTATATGCATGGTCAATGTTCTGATGAAATATCTAGTCTAATCCCTTGTAGAATGATTCCTGCACGCAATACTCGCGCTGCAAACCGCGCACATCCTTTAACCCTTCAAATTACTTTCGGCCGTACAGTAAAATTCCGAGATGCTTTTTATCCCGAACAGTGCGAATGTGGAACAGCTTACCATCTTCTGTTTGTTCCTCCGGCATACAATCTGCGGAAGTTTAAGGGCGACACACATCGGCACCTCCGCCACTCTCCTCACATCCCCTAATCCTTTCCCTATCTCCTTCCTGCCATGCTGTGCTTTGCATCATAGGGTATCCCCTGAGCTTGGCTTAATAATATAAAAAAAAAAAAAAAAAAAAAAAAAAAAAAAAAAAAAAGTCGTTCTCATCTTCATTTCAGATTCAGAGGACTTTAGATCTCCATGCGCAAGCGTGGTTATTGGTATACAAATTACCAAAATCTCCAAGCTTAGGATTCAATCCTAAGATTCAGTTATCAAGAATAATTTAAAAGGCTAAACGACGCACGTCGGTCTCCACTGGAGCCACTATCTACTACGGTTGACACTCCCATGACGCACCTGGCTGACCTGCCACACAGGTCGTATAATAAACAGCATGGTACTCCACAACCACCAAAGACTTGTGAGAGCGCGTTATCTTGGTACAAAATCCATGAGTTACCGTTCCACAAATCTGTCAAATTTGTTCTCTCAAACCCCACATAACACTCAGATAATATTGTTTATTTACGGTTTCAGCTTCTGGCGAAAAATCCTAGTGTAACCGCGGTAATCGAAAAACACTGTCAACATCACCTTAGCATTTGATCGACTTTGACGAATTTTTTCGGTTTCGGCTCAGTTGAAATGCGCCATTTCGAAGCTTCTTGACTGTTTAAGCTTGTACACCACACCTATGTCTCAATTATAGAGCGTTTTATGAATGTGGGGTCGGAATTGACTCGTGACTGAGTTTTTCGCGATTGAGTTTTTCGCGATTGAGTTTTTCGAAAAAATTCAGGTTTTTAGGCAGAAAAAGAAGAAAAGCTAAACAAAAAAAACAGTACAAACAAACACCAAGATTAAACTGAAGTTTATAGCAGCGCTAGTGGACCTAATACTGCAGCCATTGTACAAAACTTTCCTTTATAGCTCATCCAACAATACCAATTTTTCTAAAGGAATTGCAGGGTGTATCCATGAAGTCGGCGGGCTACACAAATTATAAGCCAAATGCCAGGAATCTATAATAACCTTGCATTCGCAAAAGGCGTGCTCCGATGTTTTATTCTCTTCGAAAGGCCATCTTTTCATTAGGCATAGTAGACATAGAGCGTAGGGCCTATACAAACCTGCATAGAGTCTTTAAAAGTCTTAAAATCATTTTCAAATATATTTCAATGTCATCTCCCGCATTCAGATATAATTCGGGCTTATCCCATTATTGAACCCAGATAATAATTTTTTATCAGTTTAAGCTTTGATCAAAAACGTTTACTTTCTGGAACATGTTCCACATATGGAAAGGTATATTCTAAAAACAATACTAACATGTGGAAAGCTTGTAACGAGCTTTTTTTTTACTATTTGCGCCATAATCTTGTCATATAAACTTGACACAGGTTTATTGTCAACAAATATTCGACAGAACAAAAGAAACTCATTAGTGTAAATGCCTCTTTCAGATCTGATGAAAATATATAACGCAATTAAAGCCTTTGCTTTAGCCACATATTCATCACTTGACAAAGACCTGTCAAGACGAAAATTAATCATGAAATATTTTGTAAGCTACACGCCGGTTATTTGGCACCTGTTGACAACCCCAAAAGGGTCAGGACTTTGGTGTTTATATGTATATTAATTTTAAATAAAGGAATAAAAAATTTTTTTAATAAATTTGGATTTTCGAGGGGCATACAAATGCAATATTTTGCAAAAGTACCTAGGGCCTACAAGAACCCTAACATGGCTTCTGCTCTTCGAGACATAACCTACATACATCCGTGGGTGATACGCCTATCCGATGCTTGTAGGCTCCGGCTAAGACTCCTGTAAAGAATCTGAGTTGATTCCTAGAAAGATTTAGGCTCTTCTTTGGTGCAGGTCATTTATTGAATCTATTCGCTTATCAGAAACCTATCATTGATGTCCTTCTCTGGGCAATTTGGTTGGGAATCTAGTTTTGTTTGGTACGCTTTACAGTATTTTATGCTACCTGCTACAAAACAGTTCCAGTCCCATGGATGCTCCTTTCAATTACCGAGTGTGATATGACTCTTTGTGCCAAGGTATATTAATGCTTGGATGCATTCTCACATTTACTTCGTTTGAATTCAGGTGATGATATGGCTTTCAGTACCGCTGGACTATCCATATATGTATATAAATTTTTACTTTTTGTCTTTTGTTAGTGAAAAAGCGGCTGAGGTTTTCGTATGCACATCTGATAATGGCATATACCTTTGGCTGGAATATTGTGGCATATTTTTCTAGTCATTGATATATATAAGCTCATGGCTTTACTTCATTTATTACTGATCCTACACATTTCTATGTTTTAGAACTGTCGGTGTACCAAATTAGGGCTTCGCTTTCTATATTTGTATCTATTTCCTCCCTATTTGGTATCTTAAAGGATAGACAGGGTAGTATGTGGTAGTTTTGAGTGGAATGCGAAAATATTTTCGCAATATCTAATCAAAGCCCCTGATTACTTACTTCCTTCTTGGCCTCCGACACTAGAGGACATCACTGCTCTTGATCCTGAGCGATGTCTTACCAGTAAATACTACCCTCAGTAAGCCCCAAATTTGTGATCCATAATTATTTGCTAGCTTTGAGTACATCATCTAATAAAACCGTTTAACTTTTTTTTCCTTATTATATTTTTCACTTTTAGTGTGATTACTCTGAATGTGCCCCCGATGCTACATAGTTTTCGGCACGCTTCAAACCCTGACTTGGGTAGTGTGTCTCTGGTAACGTATCATTTTTAGCCAGCCTGATGCCATATAGTTCTCGGAGTTATACAGAATCCTTAACTTGAGTGGATTTAAGGAAATTTAATATTTGAGTTAGATTTTGGAGTTGAATGAGTCAAGTAAAATGATTTTAAAATCTCATTCTCACGGCTTAGACAGGCAGTTCCCCTGTTGTATTAGGATTGAGGCGTTGTAACCCAAAGTTCAATGACAAAGCCTATTCTCGGTACCCATAATATCAAATCAAAATCTACAGATCCTCGATCCTCACAGTTTAGGCAAATAACAACCCTACAATTTCAGGGATGAAATGCCAGAACTTAGAGTTCACATAAGGTTATATTGTTATTGGGGCGAAATTCGTGTGCCAAGTTACATGAGAATCGATTAAATAGAAGTAGTTGAAAAATCCGGGGCAAGGTTTTAAATTAACAAATATACGTAAGTGAAGAAGCTAAATAAAAAATAGTTCAAATATGAATAGACCCTTCCATTCATCAGCCATAAAGCAATCGATGACAATATTGCGAAAATCCTTCTGTTGGCAATTCATTTTCTTGCTCCCCTAAAATTCTGGCTTCCTGATCGATAAACTCAACGCATCTCTTGTGTCGTTGACTATGGCTCCGAGAAATAGTTTCGTATCGTAATGTACTTGAAACCAATATACTCCCGAATTTAGACTTCAGTAATAGCAAGGATGAGACTGACTGTCAAATGAAATAGTGCCCACTAGAAGTGATTGGGGATGGGAAGCAGATGATGGTAGCATCCGGTATCTCGACATTTATAGATGGATCCAAGACGAGTGCGGGCGCAGAGGCTGGAGTTTATTATAGAGCAATTGACTACACGGCATAAGGTGACCCAATGCTGGTACCTGGCCACAGGGATATCCCGAGTTAGCTGATGAGTTGGTCAAAAATGGTTCTGAAATGGATAGCTCCGTAGTGGTAGCTTATCTGAGGATCCCGATAGGAGCGGAGGATATCGGATTCGTCCAATACGTAATTCTTGACTGCCACGTTCTGATGAAAAAAAGAGGAAACGCTATTAGGTGGCTACTTATTTTCTAGTTTGGAGGAACTGCAAAGGAAATAGTTCAGATGCATTCTGAGTTTCCGAAAGGAAGTAGGATGGATTTATGGTAATTTTTAATGGTTTTTTCCATTAGAACAAGGGGCACAATGGACCCACTTGAGGTCTAAGTGAAGCAGGCTAGGCACTTCTAGCGACACCTCTCTTACCTAACCTAATCTAATGTATGAATTATCTCTGGTACGACGTTCCTGAATTATCAATTGAAAGCCATGTCGTAAGAATGGTGGACATTTTGCTGGCTTCATTTTCTATTTATCTGCTAGGCGGAAACATCCTGTATACAATAATTAATTGAGTGACTTTGAATCAAATACCCTGGTTAACTTATTACTCAATTAGTTTTCATTGTATTTTGGTTTTATGGTGTATTTTCAATGTTTATAAAATTTGCGCACACATATACAACTTTATTTCACCAAAATGCAATTAATTTGTGCTTTTTGTGTAACTATGAAAAATTTTAAATCTTGAATATTATAATTGGGGTGCCGAAAAATTGTTCAATATTATAAAAGAGAGCAATAAAATTTCCGGGTCCGAAGAAATAAATATAATTTTAGGCTGTATGACAATTAGTAAATCTGAAAACCTTACTTTTTTAGGGTGCCGTACCCAAAGGGTTACAACGGTATACACTCTAAAAAATGAACTGAATTTTACTATGCCAATACGGCCTCATTTTTATAACTTATTGGCTGCAATTTTATTTTCCTTGCGCAATTTTACACATTTTATGCGTAAAACATATTTTTATAGGTAAAATTGCACAATTTACTAATTTTCCACAATTATGTGTAAAATTCAACTATATATGCTTAATTTTACGCCACCAATGTAAATTTACATAACTGGAGACGTAAATTTCT